>JAARMF010002140.1:2018-12682 GCA_022844705.1 Toxascaris leonina
TAACAAAAAACAAAGCGATTGCCGCAATCTTTGACAACGAACCAAGAGAGATTTCTCTCACGGTGATGGGGAATTTGTCTGCCATATTTAGCTTATTTATGCCAAGCATACTAGAAATAAAATCATATGATCGCACAAAGACAACGCCCTAAGAAATGGAAACACTATTCCAAGTATAGAACTCCTAAAGATATTTCGGATATGAATCGCTTTGTTTAGGTGTATAATTGGTAACAGCACTCAGTATGCACAAGTGAATTCGTTACATCACTACATTTTTTCCCAAATAATTGAAAAATGGTCGAATTTTTACCAAAACTACTAACCATACACAATCACTTAAATGAAATTGGGCACGCCCCATTTTTACGGCGATTCAGTAAAACACCGATATGCTACACGTTTATGTAAGCAGAGTGTAACAACTACAATGGCGATTGCCATTGTAGTTGTTACACTCTGCTTACATATGGAGATGAGAATGCAATATCAATACAAATTGAATGGAGGTGCAGGGGAACTTTTCAGTAGATCAAGTTTGACTTTATTGCAAAAGGTTCAGACTGTTTTCACAGAAAAGTTTACTTACCTTTAATTGCTCTCGAACTCATTTCAAAGTTTTGTTTTGCGACCAAGAACCTCGGATTGAACTCATTCTGGCTATCAACGAGAACTTCGACTCGTAAACGAGCACACTTGGGGTCATCTGGATTTCTTGCTGTTATGTCGAAATGATAGCTGTTCTTCAGCTCATAATCAATGAGTGATGCGATTGTAATTTGTCCACTGGTAGAATTCACCGAGAATGGGAGATATGATTCATTGTTGGCATCGATTCCGTACACTACGATACTAGAATCTCCAGAATCCGCATCGGCAGCCATGACCTTAGCGATGGTGGTGCCTATCGCTGTGTTCTCCATAATCTGCAATAAAAACAAGATCAAGCTTTACAGCTCCAAATCTCATCATCTTCCTCTTCACTTCGCTTTTCTATATTTCGTGGTTGCAAATCGTCACTTACTCAGCGCAACAACTTAGAAAAGAAATTAAACCACTGAGAAATACATGCTTATGATGTCGTGAACATATAAAAAGAAATTCTTATTTGAGGACCATTACTTTTAAGGCATAAAAAGCTCAGCGCCAGTTTTATCCTCTGACCGTTAGTTTGAGGTGGACGAAACGCATATCGGATGCATTTAATAGCTACTTAGTATCTGCGCCAAGTCTGGAAGCATTAAATTTTGAAACTCGAAGTCGAAGTCAACTCATTGAAAAAAAAGGACAGAGTAGAAAAAGCAATCCTCCTCCATTCCAGCTCTGACTTATGAAGGAATTTCGTGTGACATTCACCCTTCAAAGCCTTATACATGCAAAACCATGCCGTTTCCATGATAATTTATCAAATTATTCCCCACCGACGCATTCACTTATGCTACTCATTATTTTTTAAGCAGTGGGCATATCATCCGCCCTGAAGTAATTGCAATTTCGCTTCGAAACAAGTGAAAAGTTTCGACTTACAGAAAGAACGGAAAGTTTCGTCGAAAGTTCCGAGAAACATATAGAAATGCTTCAGGCAAAAGGCGTGAAGAACTTATGCACTTTCTGGATTCTACGTTTTATGTCAACTGCCACATATTTGATTCAAGCAAATTAAACATTGGTTTCTTTTTCAGGAGGTCGATCAACTAATAAACCGCGCTTCGAAGGAAATCACCGTAATATTATGGGCAGAACAAAAATCTTATTTATAATTGTAATAAGAAAACCCTTTGAGGGCAAAAAAACTTGAAAAACACTTCATACAAACTTGAAAAAGAACGGACATCATAATATATGAAAAAACAAACATGTAAAGTTATGGAATCCTCCGCGAAATACGGTACGTTGTCGTTCTCATCCACAACACTGATTACGACTTCAGCAGTCGCTGTTTGTGGTGGAATCCCACAATCGGATGCGACAACAAAGAACCGATATATTTTCCTTTGCTCATAATCCACCTGTCCTACCACAAAAACGGCTCCGGTGGTCGCATTAACGTCAAATGGAAGTTGATCGAATTCATTGCCATTTATCGCATAGACGACGCGACCATTGATTCCCGGATCATCGTCAAATGCCGAGACTGTTCCAATGATCGTCAAAATCTCGCTGTTCTCTGTCACTGAGAACGAAACCCTAAAACAGTAGCAAATTCAAATGAAGCGCATTACTTGTTATTGATGTGGTTATGGAGTTCGCTCTTCGTCAGCTATATCCGATAAAGCTCACGATTGATTAAATTCACAAAAACACCGCTTGGACCCCCTTAGGTACATCATGCGATGAATGCAGTTAGAATCGCAGGATGTTGTACAGCAAGGTGCTGTTTGCCTCGCAACCATTTCATCAGAAAATGTCAGAAGCCAAACAAAGAAACAAACACAGCTTATAGAAAGCCTGTAACGATAATATGCACAATAATGCTTCGCATCGCAAATCTTTTCAGATACTTATACATGGAAAAAATCGCTGGAGTAGCTCGCATAGATGTGCACTTTACCAATCGCATTCATCAGACCAGACACTTTCACTGACTGCCAATGAATGATGCAAAATGCGCCTAAGTTTCCCACAAAACGAACGCTTTTGATTAAACTTCCACAAACGAAATTCCATAAATTTTTCACAAACTTTCAAACGAACCAACTACTCCCATAAAGTTTTCCTTAAAAACAAAAAAAATCATCAATGCTCACATTCCACTGCTAATGCATGCTTGAGTAATCGTCAATACACAAATTCTCAGATGTTCTGAATGATTATAACTCCTTCGAAAGTTGATAGATCGGCTTGAACTATGTTGTGTGGTAATGGGATGCTCACTGATTCCACATCTTTTGCACCAATGGTTTCCGAGTTGAAACTGTCGTATACGCAAAATCAAACGCACACGAATGAGCATAACACATGGCAAATGCAAATTTGTGCAAAAACACAAAGTGGATTTTCGACTGTTCTCAAGCTTCGCAAAATCGACCTCTCGTCTGACAACGACCCCTCGTCAAGGCGATATTCTTCTTTGGAAATGCCCATTCTCTCTTAATCTCTCTTACTCTCGAAAGAAAGACTCTTTGATTTCTCCTGAAGTGAGTTCTCTCGAAACTTCTCACGGGAGGGGCTTTCCAAAATATACTCGGCAGGCATCTTCAAAATTTCGATGCTCCTATTTTACTAAACTCCTCGACCCTCTGTGTCGATTAAAAGAATATTTCGCTGCCTCACGCTTTTAACATCCGTTGAATGATGCTGACTTAATTATACAAAATAAACAACGAAAANACTACCTAACGCTTTTAGCATCCGTTGAATGATGCTGAGTAATTATACAAAATAAACAACGAAAATTTGGCAGCACCTTCGTAAAATGAATTTCTTCTTCATCAAACAATAATTGCACAAAAATTACATGAAAACCTCGACGTACTTTTTTTGTGCGAACTTTGGTGCATGTAGATTCACACCCGTCACTTCGATGGTTGCGTTGATTTCATCAGTGGATGCATAAAATTGCTCGAATGACGCCATCAAGCGTAACGTGATGCGATTTCCAATCTCATAGGTCGAAAAGTTCGAGCGTGTCGATAGCGTGCCGTTTTCGTCGATCGCGAACCGATCATCGTTTGTCAAGACTATCATCTAAAATAAATAGTGCTATATGGGAACCGAAAAACAAATGCACGCAAAGAGAATATGTTTTAAACATATGACAGCTATAGAGAAAATCAACATGGAAATAAACATACGATGGTATGTCAGCAAAGAATCAAAAACAATTTAATCATAAATATTCTAGAACTAATTTGTACTAAGATCATCACCTCAAAATGCATAAGTACCATAGAATCTCCAAAAATAGCCGAAAATGTCATTCCTTTTTCAAAGAAATGGGTCTAAAAAGCTATGGACACCGGCCCTATCGCAGTGTTGCTGCCTTGTAAAATGATGACTTGTCGAGACAAATGGAAGAGTGTATAACAGCAGCATTTAAAAGAAATAATTTCGAACTGCAGCTATGCTGAGTGTAATTGTCCCCTTCTGCCTCACTGGCATTCAAATCTCGAGTGCTTATCGAACATGAATAAACAGAAATGTAACAAATCTGATAGAAGAAGCACATACGTGATAAGTGGATGGTTCAGTTCTAAGCCGCTCGATGATGGTTCCATTCGGTGTTCNCCGATGATGGTTGCATTCGGCGTTCCCGCAAGAACAGCAAAATAGGGATGTCGATCTACGAAACGAGGCACTGCGCTCCTATCATTGACAACTACTATCTCCACCATAGCCTGAAATATAACGACTGATGTAATTAGCACAGAAAAAGCTTCTTTCTCCTATAAGCCCTTGCCATCCAGTTCCTCGTCCTAATCGTATGGGATCAACTATTTCAGATTACAGAATATTCGGTTAACATGGACGATGACAGATTTATGCACTTTCTCAACAATCGTTTATGTTGTCATCATTAAGCAGTCTCACATCCTATCGTATAAAAAGCAGCATTTCTTTGGAGTAGTCGGCGTCGACCATCAGTAAATTTCATTCCCTATTGCGCAAACGTCCGTCACCAAAATTATATCTCAAATGGGTTGATATGCCGAAAATTATGAACGTCGCCAAATACCTTAGGGTCAGAAACATATTTTGCTTCTATCGAATAACGGATTAGTTAAGAGTCTCATTTTGCCCTGCAGGATCAGTTGATGCCATTTATTTATTTCTCAGTGCACTCATGATACTGCAGATGCCCGAGCTTACCACTCCATGTCTACCAACAGCACGAGTTAAGCTGACATAGTCTAACATAACATGGTGATATCTATTTATTTAGCGAGGCTTCATTACACAGATTCCACACCGTCTGGTCATCACTCCACGAACCTCAACGTCTAAAAAAGCCCTCCTCATGAGATGCATTTATTGATCATAACTTCATAGCGTTATTCCGCCTTTAACATACCCCCTTATCCATTTCCACCAGCAATATAATTCCCCTCCCTCATCACCCATAGTTTCCCATTCCACGACTCGTTACGTGAACAAATTCTTCACGAATCTAGACCTCCTATAAGCTCGGTTCATCCCATGATGAGCTGGGATTTGAAATGGTGCGAAGCCAAATTTAAGTTCTTCTATAATCTCAACCATGAGAAAAAACACAACTCTGCAAGAAGTTACAGTTCCCAGCTGAGAATATTTGCAACAAGAATTAAATGACATACGACTGCTGCAAGTGATGGCATTCCTCCGTCGATAGCCTCCGCCTCGCAGTTAAATGTTTCATTGGAGTAGTTGCCAAGGGGTATCGATAACGATATCAAACCGCTTGATGGGTCGACGATGAACCGATCTTGTGCACATTTAAGTGAATAGAAGATAAGACCATTGCCCGCACTATCGGCATCTGTCGCTTCAATCCTTCCAATGACACTATCAACAGCCTGCAAAAACTCATCCGTTTCTTTCATAGCAAATCAACAAGGATAAGCATGGAATAGCGAACGGTAGCCTAACGAACGCGAACACCATTTGGATTGAACATCCCCTTAGTTGAGTCCTTGTTGAACTATACGCTTTCGTTGCTGATTCTCTCAGCTCCCTTTCCCCCTCTCCCCTACCCCCCCCCCCCCCCCGCTCTCCTCTTTTCTATTGCAGAGGAGAGAAATTATAAAGCGAACGGGTCCAGAGTTGCCCATCGAGATTTATGTTGGTTATAATTGATGTTATTATTGTGAACGACCTAGGCCCGCAGCCACATGAAAAGGCATAAGACGCATCAAAGCTTGGAGTGTCCCAATTCTGGAAGCGCTTGCCAAAAATCTTGAACTAGAGTGTCCTCAGCAGAAACAATGACTGCAAACATCGAATGAATGGGCCGTGAACATTAGCAACCTGCTGAAAGTGAATATGTTCCTATAACCTCTTTCATGCCTACAACATAGTACATCAAACGGAGCACCAGCCACAATAAAACTTTTTCCCAAGGATTTATGTTTTACTAGAAACGTTTCGAAGGGTGAAAATTTTCAAGCCATCCAGTAGATGTAGAAAAGAAACTTCTGTAATCCCACAAGTCCATTTAGCGTAAGTCTTTATCACAGATTTGGATCAATAATTGTCATTTTGAATAGAGAGGAGTGCTTTGCCTTTTGTTCACGATCATTTTAATCATTTTAGGCCACAACGACCAACGTGATGATAACCACTTTGAGAGGTGATTGATGGATCGCTGATGATCGAAAAATCAATCGGGCGATACCTGACCACCATCTGGTCGATAATCAGACGTAGGTACATGAATGTGATATGCAAAATGAGGCGTTCGACTATTTACAAAAACTGCAAAAAATAAATAACCGTCGGGACTTATTTTTAGAAGTCAATGGCTAAAGCAGCTTCTCGAACTTCGTAATATAGCAATTCATACATTGATAGTCTTGCAAAGATAAACAGCAAAGAAGAGAAGCCCACTAACCGCACTGTTGACGACGATGAATTTGAAGTGATTGTGCGTAAAGATGGGTGCGTTGTCATTTTGGTCGAGGACAACGATTGTCAGCGAAGTTCGCACTTGCCATACACCATCCATCGCTCTCACTTTCAGTGTGTATTCGGAGTGCTGGAATTTTATTGCTTCAAGAAGTGCAGCATCAAGAGCTCAGCAAAACAAACATCTGATACTGATGTTTGCTTGACACACGAAGATGTCATCATATATTACTGCATATTCACTGTCGAGACAATTTATACACCATATAAGCTTCGAATTCCCCCTCCCTCACAAATTTTCAATAATTTGCAATATTCGCTATGTTTTACTTCAAAAGCAAAATATCTTAGGCGGGAGATGATGAGATGAATGCTAATTCCCAATGTTTTTAAAACCAATTGCTTGGAATTAAAATGCGATCGAAGCTCACGCAAAAATTGAAGCAACAATATTAAGCACTATGATCCACAAATAATATGGCAAATGAGTGGATCATAAATCTGACTTATATTCACCTATGAACATTTATATTCCAAATCAGGCTGCCGACTAGTAATAACTTGCAATTATGGAAAACAATTCAAACATATCTGTCAGGTAAACTGCTAAAAAAAACTCACTATATTTTTGCCGATAAGGCTGCCACTGAAAATCTTCAAAGCTTAATATCCAGCTTATTTCCGCCTTGTTTATTCAGATCGACTTGTTTTATCGGAAATTTCGAACACTGACATCGTGAAAAAAGAACTAATAACTGCTCACCGTTTCACGATCGATATGCGAAATAAGCGAAACATTTCCCGAATGCCGATCAATCTCGAATGTGCCATTACCGTCGTCCTCGAGTTCATAGGTCACCACACTATCCATATCAGCATCTGTGCTCGATATCTACAAAAAACGCTTGCACTCACCACCACATATCCAAACATTCACTGAAAATTTGCAGAAAATTGATGACGAGAAGTCCCTCTCTTCCACCACCTCAGCATTCACATGCCATAAAGTATCGCACATCTCTTGCCTCCTATATGCTCATGGCTCAATATTCATCATCTTGACCTAACCCAAATACCTTTCTGCATCCTCAACCTCAGAATAGCCTTCATCACGTTGTCCAGCCACTCATCACTGCAGCATCGATTCATATGAACTCGAGAAGCATTCCTCGATTTGAGGGATACCTTTTCTACAACCCGCTAAATGGCACTTACTGCTTTCTTAATGAGACGTCTGACTTTCCCTGAATGAATCCAACAAAACATTCGCTAACATACAAAGAGAATAAAACACTACCTGCGTAACAAATGTGCCAATCGCACTGTTCTCTTCAATCTCCGCTCGGAAAAGACGACAGAATTTAGGAGAATTATCGTTCTCATCGAGGATTCTCACCTGCAAATTCTTCTATAATACTTTAACGAACGAAATCAGATGTCGAATGCAGTCAAAGAAATTGAACTAAACAGTGAGAAGATAATGACAGAATGAAGTGCCACGAAATGATAATGCTATCACAAAAAAAAATCAGTAACATTCATCGGTTATACAACATCTATGTAAGAATGGACCTCCACAAAGTTAAATTCCTTAGAAATTGCCACAACAGGCGACATTATCTGGGACAGCTTTATTCATGTGGTCCAAATCGCTAGTATACCAAACAGTGGCCGGAGGGCTGCAGATAATATAGAAGCCCACCCGTTGGATAACCTGGCCGATGATATTCTTTGTATCATGTTCCTAGTTGAGTAACGACACTCGACAACACTTTATTAGCTTCAACCAACAAGCTGAGTTTGAAAATTCCAAAATTTCCCCGGTCCCTTTTATCGGGCCAGTAATCAACTCTTTCATTGAACTGAAATGTTGAATACGCTCGTTAACGCAGCTGGATACTTCATTCTAGCGGACCTACGCGGATTCATACAAAGATACAAAGATACAAAGACAGCTGTAATATCATCGACTCCCGTGTCGATGCAGCTGACAACCATGCCCGTACATGGTTGTAGTGACCGGATCTCTGGGACGCCTGGTGGTCAGCCTGCTGGCGAACCGTTGGGAGACCAGCCTGGAGTCGAACCCGGGTCTCTCCGCTTTAGAAGCGGAGGCTCTACCACTGAGCTACCGACCCCCTACGCGGATTCATAAATATGTGTAAATGCCATCCTTCCTTCGACAAACAACATCCCACTTTTCAATTATTATCTATCGCCTCACTGACACAGTTAACAACCTCTGGATGAAATCCGACAGGTGACACAACATTCAAGTCTTAAGCTTCCACATTTTGTGCTGTCGAGCAGCATAACAAACAACATGAAAAATAGGGCAGAATCTTGACACAACTATCAAAAACAACGCAACCAACCTCAACGACAGCGATCTCACTCAGCGATGGTTGTCCCCTATCCTCAGCTTTCACAATGAAACGATATTTTGGTTTAATGTCGGCGTCAAGTGGAATCGCAGTAAATATTGCACCGCTGTTCTCGTCGATACGGAACAATGCTCTCATATCCTTTTCCAAGATCGAATAGCGCACAGCTCCATTATTAGACGCATCCTTATCGGTGGCGTGCACATTCAGCAACAGCGTTCCGCTCTCAACGTTTTCGCTAACTTCAGTTTGATAGAGAATCTGTAAGTGCCGACATGAATGACCTTTCAATTTTACCATAATAATAACAATCACTCAAAGAGGTTTACAGGGAACACACTAATAGAAGTGAGTGCTGACATGTGATGTTATAGAAATAAACAATTACACTTTTTGTTATTTGGGGTTAGAGAAGAGGGATCAATGAGTCATAGACGAAGTGAAAAGTGGTGAAATCAATTTAGAAAACGAACCTTTCAGAGAACTTCACAAACTCCACGCTCACAAAATATCAAACGATATTTTTCGGAAATGTACAATCAAACAAAATGCAACACAAACATGCAGTCGCAATAAAAGTCTAAGCTCTGGATACATAGAAGAAACGATGTGGTATCCACCTTCCTTGCAAATACTTGCCATCTGATAGGAACGTAAGGTATACTAATGCACAGATTACTTATCTCCTCGGCGTCCTATTCCCTGACTACGGATTTTTGTTGATGCGAATATAAAATGAAGCAGTCTTAAGTGATAATTATTTTATTACTTCATTTCATCCCGTATCACACTAAATCCAGTAGCCTTTATGTATGAATCTAGCCAGACCAATTGGCAATATCATGCACATGTCAAGAGATAAACTTTTCAAGAGTGCAAGTGGGGTTAGAGCGAACTACAGGAACTTTACAATAAGCGCCATTGAAGAAAAGAACACGTCTTCAAGATGTCTCGATTACAGTTCTTAAGGAATAAAACATCCGGCCAGAGCAACTTCAACAGTCATTACATTTCATTCTCCGGGATGATCGCCATTCTGCTCATCAGCAATCGCACCAAGGAGGGCAAACCATCAATTCAAGTAGTGCAGGAACATGGGTCCCGAAACTATCCCGCTCAACGAAGATTACAACGCCATCAAACTCAATGGAGGCGTGAAGCTTGAATGTGTAATGAGGAAATATTTACCAAAATAGATAACAAACCTGGTCGAAGATTGGTCGGTTGTCGTTCACGTCTTCGACGTTCACCACAATTGATGTGAATGAAACTAGTGGGCGATTGTGCTGATCAGTAGCCGCTATCAGCAATCGATACCGTTGTCGACGCTCATAATCGATCGTCCCTCTAAGACAAATGAACTCAGTTTTAAGGAAGCAATATTCATTAGCAATGTACAGCAGCAAAAAATATTCTCAAATAATTACACGAACGCAACCTAATGGCAAAGAGCTTGGTTGGTAACTGACAATGCCCTGCCACAACCCCAACAGAAAACTCAAGTCCATCACAAATACCCGCCGTTCACGACGGTTGATGAACGTTGGAAACTTATACACCTTATTCCGATGCTCTGAATTCCTCCTAGACATTATTCTAATCTTTTGCGATGGTGCGAATTTACAATCACGTGAGATCTCTTCATACATCACTGTGCTTATGACCTAGGGCCATTTGTGAGGGGCATCACCTCACACTGAAGTCTGCTTACCGGTCACTGACCCTCCTCCTCCCCCTCCC
>JAARMF010002140.1:12876-30693 GCA_022844705.1 Toxascaris leonina
CCCCCCCCCCCCCCCCCCCCCCCCCCTGGGTTCTTTCCCTGTTCCTATCCCAACACACCTTCCATAATAGCCTCACGAAATAAAAAGAGCCATTCCATATGCCTGGGGACGAAATTATTGCATAATTGACAAACCTGGTCAAGAGCTGTCCTGTATGCGGATCCATATAAAAATCATTGAATGGATCGCCTCCAGCGATTCCGTACTGAATTCCATACCAAGATATATTCGAAGAACCAGCAATGAATGTCGTTACAAGTTTGCCCTCTTCTCCTTCTTTCACAGCAAACTCCCGATGGAGCAATCGCTGCAATTTATGATGTAAGATAGCATTTGCAGTTAATGACACCCAACACACCATGAAATTGTGAATGAAACATTTTTTGAGCACATATCATCTTTCTCGAAATTGAAACTTTGCAACGCCATGAGATCTTCACGGAAAAGACCTTTCATGTTAAAAAAATTCTTCAGTCTCCTCTGCCAAATCATCTTCTGAATGAACACTTCAGATGATCACGGTTCACCAAGTGACCAGCTTTCGTAATCAACGTTTTATTGGTTAGGTTATGGCAAAAAAATAAAAAATAATAAGTTTAATGAACCAAGTATTCAACAGAGTGTGATCATCCTCGCCCCCTCAGCTGTTCGTTTGCGCAATAAACGAGCGTGTCAAAGCATTATTATAGAAGGCACTCTGAGGAAAATACAACTTAAAGCATCTGATCGTACTTAACACAACAATATTTTCAGCTTCTCTTATTCAAACGATCAATTACGCGTCAACAAAGAGAATACCATTCACATCGTAACGCAGGAATTGCTAAAGTGCTAAGTGCTCATAAACATGTTATATTTAAATTATTAAATAATTGATATTTAAATTATTAGATGCTTAATATTTGGCATCTTAAGTGTCAAATGTGAATGCGACAGAATTGACAAGTTAGCCGTAATTGCTCTACAATATCAGCATTAACGATGATGGTGCAATCGTACAATTGCAACGAAATAACTAGCAATCACAATAGAATAAGCACAAGAATGATTTCATTTATTCACGACACATTTCAGAATATGAAAAAATGCGTAACTCAGTGTGACACGATGATGAGGACAGCTGATGTTAATTTAACGTTCTGTTGATTTTGATGCACAAGATACGGACTTATCAGTGCTAGGATAACCGATTGCCCGTCTCAAACTGGAACCCTTCTCTACTGTACCAAACGTGGCCATCTTCCATGTTGCTCCAGGAGGCTCCATTGCTCCAGCAACAACTGCAGTAATGGAAATCACCTTGAGAAGCGATAAATAATTTGGACATTTGACTAACCTCGAAAACAGGAAAGTTTTGAATTCTGGACGAATAGAAATTGAAAGTAATCGATGCGCTTTTTCCTCCTTTATCCGTCACCGTCACCACAATCGCACAATCCTTCCTGTAAAGGTTGGTAAGCGCAATCACGGCTCCGTCTTCATCAACCCCGAAGAACGACTTGTCGGGTCCGCTCACTGTATAAATTAATGTTTCGTTCTCATCCGCATCATAAGCCCTCACCGCGTGCACAATGTCACCTGTAAATTATTTTCTGTCACCAACTGGAGTGCATATACAAAGTCTATAAACAGCGAATGTTTTTACAATGTTTGAAAGCGGAAAAAGCAATGACAGTCGGGAAACCGACCACAGTTTAAAATCATTGTATTGCAAATAGTACTCGGCGACCTCCGATTAGAAGCCTCAACCATCCAATACTAGCTAAGGATCTTTCTGTTGGCGCAAAATTATGGATGAGGCAAACAACTCTTCCCGGAACAGACTGCGAAATGAACAATTGAACAATTCCCCTTCGTGAGCGATCGGTAACTCAGCAGCTTTTTGTCTCTCTGCCATAAAATAAGGAATATACGAACACCCTCAACTTCCCCCTCTCTCATCTCCCTCTCATATCATCTGCGAGATGTAACATCAGCTGTTGACAGGGAGGCTCTCAAGCCTATTAAAGAGGTTTTCCATATATCTATTAGAATGTACAGCGAAAAACCAACAAAAAACTGTTAAATAAATTAACAAATGGGCAACGTACAGAATGGAGCGAGTATTTAGAAGATCCTAAGGCCAGAATGGAAATAAATTGAAGAAAAGGTGGGACAAGAGTAGAGTGTAAACCTTTAATGATTCGTTCCGGTGTATAAATATCGAAGACACCATTCAGAATAGTTGGTGGATTGTCATTGTCGTCGAGTACCGTTACCAGCAAAGAGACTGTTGCCGATCGTTGAATAAATTGACCACTGTCATGAGCCGTTACCTTCAGATGCCATATGGATGTGGCCTCCCGATCCAAAGAAGCAGTGGTATAGACAATGCCAAGCACGGGGTCGATGCGGAATGGAATCGTGTCCTCCTCCGCCAGGCTGTACCTGAAAATCGAAGAATAAAACAAAATTCACTGCTAGCACTCGATCTTTTCAATTACTGCTCAACTAGGCAAATAAACGTTAAAACGTACACCCAACAGAAGGCAATATGGATAATGCTGGCAATTATTTAGTGATATGCGGAAGCTTTCCTTATACCTTCACTGCAAATGCCTTACAAATCTAATAAGTTTAACCATACCAGCTCATATTCGATATGATTAGATCGAACAATCGTATATACACCTGTCGCAAGAGAAAAACAAACCTGCTAACAACCTTTACCACTTCACCTATTTCAGCGCTTTCATGGCAGTCAATTCAGGAGTCCGCAGTCTAAAAATGGACAACTCGAGACTTGAGTTCATGCGTTCTCATTACGAAATCAAACTAGACGCCTGCTGTTTCGAAGACACAGGCTTAAACATGCACAACTGATGTGCCGCTAGCGTTCGGATTCGAAATAGACACCCATAGATTTGTGATGGGCAAAAGATTTCTTAGGTATCTTTTAAAATACAGAATATTTAACCGAAGTCAAATGATCGCCCAGCAATAACACATGCACTTTGACCGTTCGACGGCAAATAATCATAAGAGTAGCGAAGCGATCTCTTAGAGAGGATCATACTTGGCTGGATTTAAAGCAAACTAGTGGCATTACAAAAACTGTGGCAACCGTCAACAGCTTTTGCTTTCTTCTTACCTCAGTTTTGCATTCTGTCCGGCGTCCACGTCGATAGCCCTGACTCGAACCACCATCTCATCAGCTTGCGAATTCTCTCGTATCGAAGCTCGATAGTATGGTAGCTCGAAGACAGGATCATTGTCGTTGATATCCTCTACCACGACAGTGATCTGGACAGTAGCCGACAAGCGCGGTGTACCTAAGTCGATCGCCTGCACTTTCAACTGATGTTCCGCATACTCCTCATGATCAAGAGCGGCCTTTACGAACATCTGTCCGCTCTGAGAATCAATCGCAAACAAAGAAGTATCGCCCTGGAAAAGACGCAACAACCTCTGTAGTATAGCTCTGATTACTGCAAAACTATGAGACAACAACTGTAAACTTCCAGGAAAATTCAACTAGGAGTCGTAACCGTGCCATGCAACGACCACCACCAGTCTACTACACACTCAAGAGGTTGGGCGCAACGAGCAATCGTGTAGTTGTTACTATAGTACTAATTCACAGTATCAACGTGCAAGGAAGATTAACGAGGCCGGCAATTCAGAGCTGTCATGAAATCTGAAGAGGATGCTTCAATCGGTGGAAACTAAAGTTTGTCCATGATTTTCTATAAACCATGGAATTTGAAACTCGTTGCAATTTGTTTAGTGTAAAATACTGTTCCTCTTCCTATAAAACATAGCAATAAAACATATTATAGCTTCATTCGCTGCAAATCGATCTTCCACACTCAAAATGCAGAAATGCGACAGTGCCCTAAAATGAGCCAAGTTTCCTAAGAGTATAATAAGCCAAAACTACGACTACTTGAAGAAATTGGAAAATTGGTCCCATATTTTTGGCAATTGAATGCATAACGCTCAAAAGTAAAAGGACGCTGAGCATTTCCAATAAGATGAAAGAAAAATGAGTTTCTTCTCATATTTCCCCCCTACGTCATATGGGACCGTTAAGCAATCGAAGATGCACTGAAGATCGTATTGATGAGTTCTGTTTAATTCATTTTATTAACAGAAAATGAAATCAGTAGCGTGAATAAGAGCAAACAAACAATCCCTCACAATTGAGTTCTCTAAATGGTGAATGAAATCTACTGCCTAGTAAATTCGTAGCTAGTTTAACATCGAACGCTCGCATACACTCCATCAAACATTGTAAGATAATGATCCTCCGAGAAGACAGACTTGTTTGTTTTAAAACAAATCACTTTATGATTATATTAATTAACCCCTCAATATTTCATCTGACAGTTACTGCTGAGTGTTCAAGAACAATGTTATGCTGTTTGTTCATAACTTTATTCTCATACACGTTCTTCTATGTCACTACCTGCCTCTTCAAGAATATATTACAATGACTGCAAGAGGTATTACTTGCACACTCAGATACATTTGCATTATCTATCCTAGCTGCAATATTCATTAGGTTAGTCAACATAAACCTCAAGAGTCCAATTATGTACAATCTCAACTATTAGTCTTTTTTTTAAATCAGGTTGAACTATCATTTAAAACATGAATTACTACCCTTGTTCACAGAGTTGCATTTCCTTTAAAATCAGACTGAATTATCACCACTAATCATCCATCTCACACCAAAAAATTGTCAAATGATAAAGACCCAACTGAAAAGCATTAGCGTTATACCTAAGAAACACTCTCGACAACTTTTTCGACTCCTTTGAAATACATAGATCACCTGAACGATTGCGTATGAGATTGTTCCATTATCATTTTGATCTCGATCTTCGGCTATCGTCGATCCTAAGGCGATCGGATATGGACCATGAAGGTTTTCAGCAACTGTAAAAACGATATGATCGCCTCCTTTGAAACGAGGCCGTTCGTCATTAATGTCGATCACTTCCAAATTCACTCTTCTGAAACGAAACCAAAGTATAACATTGTCCATAGTTCATCACCTCACCAAAAAGTTTTCTATTCTAAATGAGAATAAAAGTTACGTGAATTGCTTCACAGAATCGATTGAGGAGCGCATTGATATCGAAAGATTAAAAGTTGATCGAAGTTCGGCGTCAAGAGCCTTGCCGACGACGAGAACACCGGATCGTGGCAAAATTTGAAAACAATGATCTGGATCGCCGTCCTCGATTTCAAAAATCTTCGCCGAACTTTCCACCTGAAAGCGAACGAAATCACCACTTATCAGTGGATGAAATGAAGTGTAATCGAGATGTTAAAGGCTGCATCACTCATGTTTGAAGAAATCATGTAAACATCGTTAACGGGCGACTCTCATGTTAGAGTTTTCAAGAAATTCCTCTCCAAAGCTCGTTCAGATCAGCTAGACCGGCCTGCAACTGTCCAGGAAACGCCGAAAAGCGTCGTACGGCCAATGGGACTGAATGAATTATGTAAACGACTTATGAAGGATTCTGACTCCGGAGCTGCTGAGGGCTAATCGGTAAGCACATGAAGCGTGAAGGAATACGGAAAGTGTGCTGCGGTTATTTTGCTTTTTTTTTCTTAGTCAATGGAAATAAGAAATCACAACGTAAACATTTGAAATATGTGGAAATCACCTGAAACAGACTTAAAATATGAAAGAATGAGAAATCACGATTCACCTCATCAGGATCTTCGAAAGTGATCCTGACTGCATCATGACCGATAGCCGTGTTTTCGACTACCTTCCCATAGTATACGTCCTTCAGAAGAGATTCGTTATCATCGATGTCTAATACAACTATCGTGATATTAGTAGACGATGTTCGAGTTGGTGAACCTCCATCAGATGCCTCGATCGTCATCCGGTGAACTGATTTTTTCTCTCGGTCAATTCTACCGTTCACCTGAAAGAGGCGCAAATTCAGGACAATATCCGGTCGGATTATTGGTACTACCAGAGATTTGATGAAACGATATTATTTCGATCCACCAACAGGTTCGTCTCCATTTAGTTTATACCTATCACAAAATCGAATGATGGCGCTTTTTCATTTCATAAATAAATCAAGCAGAAAAATAGTTAGTAATGATTCTGCCAACAGCCAATGGTGTTTCGAAGTCAAGCAGATGAATCGCCAGTACCCGACTGTTGCTGAATGATCCGCTTATTATCACAACAAGCGTTGGATTTTTACGGCCAAAGATATAGACAGGGATACCCTCAACATAACAGCGTTCAAAGAAAGTTTTATCACCAGAAAAGAGGGACGGGGATATCTTAATGGCTATGTTCGCCTCGCCTCCACACTATTTCAGCCCTATCGACCTCAACGCCGCTAAAATTTGGTCCTTCGTTTCTAGTCGAGACATGACAATGCACACGCAAATTAAGACAACATTTTGTGGCCAGTGGTGTGCGAGCTTGACGGCGCCGTTGCGTACAAGCGAAATGCCTTCAAAAGTGAGAGATAACGATCATATCTCCATCTTAACAATCTCTGTACGAACCTAAGATGCATTAATGATTCCAGAACAAAAACCGAAAGCTGATCAGACAGCACGAGGATTTGGTCACTCAACAGCAACTGCGTCAAGATTAAAGCATTACTTACAGTGAGATGGCAATAGCTTCCTAAACAACACGGATCGCTATGATTTCAGAAAATCATCTGAAATTTGAAGCGTGCACCTTTGCTAAGAAAAGCTGCAGAATACAGAAACATAATGAAACAAATGGGATTGAAAAGTGGAACCTGGATGTATCCAAGGATAGGATCAACAATGAAAAGCGCCTCGGGATGTGAAACAGGCACGACGCGATACTGCACCTGAGCGTTGTTGCCAAAGTCTGCATCGACAGCAACGACGATGCCAACTAAAGTGCCCAACGGAACCTCTTCGAATACAAAGAAGGTATCCGGTGACATAAAGGTTGGCGCATTATCGTTTACGTCTGTGACAGTCACGGTGAGCAGGGCCGATGCAGAAAACACTGAAAATCATCACTGGTAAAGGGTCACCGTATTCTTGCCTCGTAAATTGCACATGAGTATATCCCTTCTCAATACTCAGGCCTGGTAACTGAATCACCTGATGAATGGAATGATGAGGTCCCACACAAAAAAACCGCTTTGAGGTGGGTTTCTTCCGCCGTTTTCTCTACTGCTTTCGTTCTTCGGCAGTTTCCTATGTCGTTACGACTCAAAATTGAAACTGTGCTGCAAGTTTCGATCATCACCTCTCAATAGGACGACAATATGAGTAGCGCACATATACATGCTTCGAGGTCAAAAGTTTTCGTTATTATTGTGCACAACACAAGCTGCACTCGCGTTTCCTGCATAGCATTCTAACAAGGAAAGTCTGAGCACTCCAATGTCGAAGCGCTCAAACCTCAACGCTGGCTTGCTTTAAACGTAGTATACGGCCGACCGCTTGCCAACCTCTCGAGTATAAGATTATTGCGAGCACAATCACTCGACTTCTGCTTATAGCATTCGGTCACCACCTTAGCATTTTCGCTTAGATAGCAGTTTAATTTGGATGCCTAGAGTTTCAGAAATGTTGAACGAACAACTAAAGCCATCACCATCCCAAATACTTTAATTTCCGGAGACCGCTGTTCAGCTAATCGAATAGCGCAGTAGAATGGCATCTCATTTTCAGACACTTTATTTCCACTGCGACGACAGCTTGTCGTTTCGCATTACTTCTGATGGCCAGCTACCACAGCAGCTGTGCGTAGGGAATTTATCAGAGACGAACTCATACCACGAAATCATCGCCCTTATAAAGTGCTTTCACTCACCTTCCGTGTCAATAAAATGCTACCACCTTACCTAATAGGTGGCGGAATGCAACCCACACAGTGTCGTTATGACTCCCACAGTGGCGAATCGGTCCTCGTGGAGAGGAGTTATCGGAGCAGACACTACGGGTATCTTACTCCTCTCCTTCCCCGCCCCTCCATTCACTTTTTCCTTTATGAGGTACGGAACTGAGACAGACCCGCCGGAAACAAGCGACTTCCCACTCTACCGAACAACAGCAGTTTTTCAACTCTCATTGAGAAAGAAAGGTGATGCAAAGTAGCCCCGCCAGCGGACGACTGCGTTTGCGCCATCGCAACAACCCCAAAAGCGTGAAAGTAACTCTGTAATCCCTTATACTCCCATTTATATTTGCTCATTTTTGCTTCAAATATTCAAATCAGGATTGTCTCACCATGTGACCGTTATTTCTCTGCTATCTATGAGAGCAGTTGATTTCCAATTTACTGACCCTTTTGCACGATTACCTTCTTCAACAGTGAATAAAAGTCAACTTGCACCTGACATTTCTTAATTGACCTGAATTCTTAATTTTGATATCAATCCCTACAATTTTTCTCTCTCCCGCTTATGACTCCCAATATTCGATTTTCAGCACCGCATGCACTTTCAAAGGATTCTCGCGAGTTACCCAAACTGCAAGTAACCTTTATGTGGAGGCCTCTGATCCGTCACCATTATTCGTAGCATATGCTTGGCTCTTTGTTCCCTATCAAGTGGTGCAGCCAGAGAAACCACTCCATCGCGATCGATCGCAAATAGCCCTCTTTCGTTCCCTTTCCGATCAATTTCAAACGAAAAATCGCAGTCTAAAACTAGGATTACATGCAATTCAAATTCAGTGAGTACATGTTTAACTTGAAATGCAAATCGAGATAATGTTCCTAACACCCTAGTTGTACTACGGAATCCATCAGAATCGAACTTGAATTCAAAAGCATTAACAGCTATGCACCTTCCGTAGATACTCGAACCAATACAAGTTCATAATTCACAAGAGAAAGCCGAATGCGATAATCGTTGTGAGGAGGAAAAAACAACCGTTTCTCTATGCTCAAAAATCTTGAAGCTATCTTCTATCATTTATATTGAACAAATTTAAGTGCTATATGAAGATCCGATTAAAGTGAAATATCGACTTCAAATGCACCGAAAATACGACCCCTCATTCCATATCTGTGTTCATCATAAATGGCACTCCATCCATTTGAATACTAACATTTGAACTTCTATTATAAAATCACAAAACTCCATCGTTTCTATATGAGCGGTCGCTGAGTCTATCGACTAATAAGCGGAAGAAACCTATGTGAACCGAAAGTGTTCTATAATTGATCGCGATTTCTTTTCAACACGAACACCTTCCGTCTATTTCATTTCTTCAATGTATCTACATATCCAAAGAATACCTGAATCGTTATCGAAGACGTTCATTCGAAGCAGTTTCATGCCAACATCTGTATCCTCACGGACATCGATAGCGTAAGAATCGAACTCAAAACGAGGCAAGTTGTCGTTCTCATCGGATACGACAAGAAAGACATCGACGTCCGACGAAAGCCCTCCTCCATCAGTTGCGCGTACTTTGAACTTGTATGTGCTTTCCTGTTTGAAGATACTTCAGTCAAATGCTTCTAATGGTTTTCCTTTTGAATTCCTAGAAACTTTCGAATATCCGATGGCCAGTAATCCTACAATGTAGCTTTCGTGGCAAACTTCAGTCGTTCAGAAATATCAGACGATACATGACAGATTTACTAAGACAGTACGACTTATTGACGATTAGACGACTCAGGAGTGATTAGCAGGTAGCATACATTCAGTCAGTTAGGAATAATGATGGCTTATTGTGAGCACTTTCGCATGATTGGACATCAAAAGAACGTTTCCGTACGTAAGACCTAAACCAACTTCGCGAAGATTTGGATAGAAGATTCTTCGCAGAAATAAAAATTGGGAACAAAAAATTATGTGAAGAGGAAAATAATCCGCATACAACAGATTCCGAGAGAATCATCGTAAGGTAAAGGATGTGTCTAGTTGAAATTTTGAGTGATGCGGCTTTCACACCTGTTCACGATCGACGCTTCCTATGACTGTGATGATGCCCAATTGTCGGCTGATGCGCACGACGTTCGGAGCATCAATCAGCGAATACTCGATTGATCCATATGCTCCAGAATCCCCATCAGTGGCTAGCACTTGACCAATGAAAGTGTCCGGTGGGCTGTTCTCTTTGAGCACCAACCAAATTGAATCGTTCATAAATTGAGGTCGATTATCGTTAACGTCGATAATTCGCACATATACAACTATCGAAATTTGTGCTTTCGAGTGTGCAGCAGGTTTTGATGCTGCTATCAATAGAACGACATCGTGCACCTATAAAGTTATAAGAGCAACTAAAAAGTAATTGTTCAAATGAGAATTCACTGAGAATGAGAATCCAAGTAATTGTTCAAATTCACTCCGCCAGTTACCATAAAAACTGAAATACAATTTACTGATGGCAAGCCAAACTAACTTAAAACTAGACAAATCTCAAAAGAAGAAGATGACGAGAATGAAATAAATCATTCGTTATTAAGGAATAGTTGGAACTGCAAATTTCTGGAAAGCGGTAGCAACTAGCTAGATGCTATTTAGCATCTAACTGCAGGTAAGAACAGATACCACTAGAAAAAACAAACACACCACCAGTGTACTGTCACTTCCATCACCACTCATCGGACTGCTATATTTCACTTAATGACAAAATTTTTCTGTATGCTCTAAACAATTAGCATCATTTCACCTACTTTTCTAGCTGTCAACCTTACATCTCTCTCCTGTTATTTCTAATAGAATTGACCTCACAACATCCCACTTTGAAGTGTTGTTTAATGAATAACGATTTTACACTGATATAGCTGACCTGTTCGTAATCAATTTCGGCTTTCGTCGATATAACCCCGTCAGAAGCGCCGACTTCAAAGAGCTGTTTCCACTCTTCCGACATCATCCGAAATATCCAGGCCTCTTCCTTCTCAAATATGATGCTACCCACCATAAAACCCGGCCGCGCATCTTCCATGACTTCGAATTCGAAAAATGACGTCCGACTTGCTTCATATACATTTTCGAATCCTTCAGTGTGGATGTTGACCTGAAAATAAGCGACAATGAATGATCGACGCTAATCGGCTACAAGCTTCATTGAAGTCAGCACTGAAACGACGTTTATACTGATGATCCATATGTCAGTGAATGAAATCAGTGAGACGATAAGGTCTTGGCAGAATCGCCATAATGACTCATCAAACATCTTTCCATATCGAGTTCACTCCCGAAATTGTCGCCTTCTCTCCAGCCTTCACCTTCCCCCCAGCCTTCACCTTCCCTCCAGCCTGAACCGATTGCGGCATCAATCACAAATATAATATCAAGTTGTGTGCAGTTTTTGATTTAGCTGTGTGCAATTCTTATGATCTCCTACCTAGCTGCACCATCCCGAAAAGCTGTCGCCAATTTGGGGGTCATTCTCGATAGGAGGACCCAAATTTTTGCCCCCTCCCCCCCTCCTCAACTCAAATGATAGTTCAATTACCGAACTAAAGTTTGATACCATTTCAAGAAAGCAAAACGATGCTTTCAATCAAAGTGATCAAAAACCTAAAGTCCATCATAGAAGGCAGTCTAATGAACAGAAAGAAATGAATTGTACATTCATCCGGTACATTACGACGTCCAATTACTCCTTCAAAAGAAAAAAATGTTGAAGCTTTCAAATTAAAGTCAATGAATGAGTTCGCAAATTTACAGTTTCGAGTAAACATGTGAAAAATATTACATATTGTGATGTAATGGTGAGGAAAAACAACAAATCAGTAATTCTCTTGTAAGGTGTTTTAATTGTTTTTTTTTTCTGGACTTGACACATATTTTTATTTCCTCATAAATTTTTTGCATGTATTTTATTTATGACTATTTCCCTCCTATAGATATCTGTGAGTTTACACTTCCGTGAAATAAGCAGCTACTTATATAAAATTTTCCACACATAAAATTATAGGAACAATAATCGTTTATGCCTTTAGGCGCGTTATCTTGTGGCAATAGTTCCAGTTTGTCAAGAATGGGCTTCAATGACGGAGGACGGTGGGGGTGGGGGGGGGGGGGGGGGGGNGTTCCAGTTTGTCAAGAATGGGCTTCAATGACGGAGGACGGTGGGGGTGGGGGGGGGGGGGGAGAGAAAAGAGGCATGGGAAGAGAGAAGTGCCAGAATCGTTTCTAATCCTGAAATCGTTTATATTTATGAAGATGAACCCATTGAAAGGAGACTCTTCAGGATTATGCAGTATATTTCCTGCGCGGGAGAGGGAGATGGGGATGGGGCTGGGAGGAGGCACTTACGTTGGATTTGGAGTCATAGGTTCTGAGAAATGACTACAATGTTTTATTGAACATTCCATCGTTCCTAAAATATGGCAAACGAAGAAGAGTGTTCCTTAAATGGATTTCGTTTCAAAGACGATACTCTCTATTCCATGCAAATTTCGAAAAGAAATTTCTTCACTAAAATTTTTTAAAGATTTCCTCTTCAGCGAAACGATATCTCTGAACATAAGTCAAGAGAAGTCATTACTCCAGTTATTAAGAATAATATCGGTCCGAAATAATATCGCAAATCAACTCAACCAATCATCTCATCGATTTCAATCCATTTCGATAATAAAGAAATGTGGAATCGAATTCGTTATAGTTGCCAACTCCTTATTATTATATCACAGTGTTATTAAAGATTAAATATAAATTGTTTCAAGAACTGCACAAATTAGCGTACCCTTCTTATAGATGAGTATATGCTCTTCCACAAAAGAAGGAAATAATGAACGCGCAAATTCTCTGTTGCAGCAGAAAACGTATGGTTTCTTCGAAAAGGTAGCTATTATTTTGGATAACTCCGGAGCCAAACTAATTCAATGATTATTTACATAGCGAATCGGAGTCAGACAGATCGAGTGCTTATTGCTTGTCAAATATTGACGACATTTGATGACTAGGTGAGCATGAATTCTATATGAAACTCCACCAGATGTTTAACATAATGCTTGTATGAATAGTTTCTTCTAGAAATTCCCAAACAAACAATCGCATAAAGACGCTTCGTTGCACTCTAAGTAATAGTGCGGAACGAATTGTTGTCTTTGTCGGCATCAGCTTTCATATGAAGCGAACAACGCAAAAACATATCGCTATTCAGAGAGCGATTCGATTTTGATGGCAATCGGAACATCTCAACCTGTTCAACTTTATAAATGCCTTCTCAATCTATGATGCCTCTCTATAATCAACATCAAGATATAACGCCCCTCTCAATAATTACTTCTTATATACCCTCATAGTTTTCTATAGCTTGAAACGATAGCATTTAGACACGAAGAGGAAATCAAGACTATAGTGGCTGAGAGAAATCTTATACTAATAGAAGCGACATTTGCATCGATCAAATGAAGTCAAATCAAGAGCAGTAATAAGTTAGTCGATTCAGGAAATCAAATGGAAAAGTTGATTAGTTGTTAAATATGTGAATGGTGCATAGCAAGATGAGGTGAAATATTTTTCACCTAAGTATAAAAGCTCACAAGGTAGATGTGCTTCAAACAAATTCTGATCATTTCCGAGGGTAGTAGAAACAATATAGAACGAGTACCAGTTATCTTTTATAATACGTTTAAAAATGCCCTCGTTCGATTTTGCTGACTCTAAAAGTTTTCATCTTTTCTTCTATTTGGATCCCCTTCCACATGCACATCTTTTTTTTTTCTTTCTTAGATAGTATTGGATGGATTAAGTATGACAAATCTCTCACTTATTCGGTCATTTACGATTTGTCGTATTTGAGTGGTTTTTAATCGTGAATGTAGTAAACTATTAAGAATGAATTACGATGCAAAGAGAGAGGATCATCGGCGGATTCAACTCTTCAATTTGCCATCGCATCGAATTGAGTGCTGATCGTGCACCTCTGAACACATGTAATTGCCCTCAAATACGCATACAAATTGGTGATGAGTGAACATCTCCAATACGATCGTATGTGCCAATAATTACACCTCTTCCAGCATATCCTTCCTTCCAGCTGAGTGAGCATTCATCTCCCGCACATTCACCTACACTCATTAGTGTCCATTTGTTAATTTCGAATTAATAACTGCCACATTACATTGGTTAATTGTGCAGTGAAAGGATAGGAAGTTCTTTATGACCAATACTTTGAAATAGAATTGAGAGTGAGGAAAGGGCGAGATGAGGGTAAAGAAAATGAAAAATCAGCATAAGGTCTGTGCACATTTAAAAATTCAGCCACAATATTTTGAGAGATATTCCCCCTCAGCAAGGTTTTAAATATCAGCAATGCTTGAAGTGCTTTAGTCTGGATAAGCTGCTGAAACAACAAGCACCCGATACGCACTGGCACCATAAACGTATTAGGCGTTTCGTAAGCAAACTTCCTATTGCACGATAAGCGATCCATATCCAAACATCAACCTCCTGCCTTCTATTTCTCTCCCTCTTCTTTCTAAAACAAGCATGCTGCTATAGAAGAAAGGATGTTGAATGGAGGTGGAATCATTAGCCAAGGAAGTTTTTGGCAGAAATATTTTAAGCCATCTATATATTCTCAGCTTTTTCAATAAGCACATATCAGGACAATCTTTCGACTTTTTGCAGACTTACTGTCTATGACAAACATTCTCTTTCTGCTTTTTTCCCATAATTTCCCTGTGTCTCTCTGTCGGTCTCTTTCCCCACATGCGACCAAGAAAGCACACCTGCTGTGTTCACACCTGACGGAAAACGTGCCTAATTGAGAGCGCAAAAAGCAACCCATTTGCCCACTTTGCGCATCTCAAATTACTTCTGCCTCATTCACTTCGGCCAATCTCTTAATCACTGGTGGGAAAAGAATTTTTTTAGGGTTACAAAATGAATTGTTTCGCTCTTATGGGTAATTTTGAGAGGAAAAGCTAGACGTTCTCGAAGACGAAGAAATTTTTTGATGCAATTTGAGACGATTCATTGAAATAAAATCATTTTCAAAAGATTTTTTCAGACAGGTGTGTATAAGTTATCTTTGTAATAAGGACCTATTTACCTGCTATCTCACCTCTATGATGTGTTACCCTCTCCAACCGTAACATCTTTAAAGTTCCTCAATAAGCACTAATTACTGTCTTTCAAACAAATTCTGCACAGCCGCAGGATGAAGTGGAAGTAGAAAAGGAGCCTAATTCTGAATAGCATTACCGCATTGGCCAATCAATGCATCCTATCAAACCATTCAATCAGTTTCGTATTATCAAATCAAATCAGTTCACCTAATCCTGGATAGTTTCTAGTTTCCGGATTTAGTGCAACCTTATATCGTCCAATTACGCGTAAATCTGTAAACTTATAGACGAACAAACAAAGTCGAGATGCAAATTGTCGAGATGCATTCCTACATTATTTTCTCGGCATTTTTCGGTCAATTGGTCAGTCCACCTTCAAACAAAATATGTGTATAATCGAGATTATTATTAACAATCATGTCTCATCTCTGCATTTAAATTCCATAAAATTATGTTAATTTTTTTATTATCTTCAAAAATTTCGACACATTGAAAACGATTGCAGTTATTAGATATGATGGAAAATTGAGCTGTGAGACGGAGAAAATTTTTTGAAAATGGAAAAATTTCCATAATGCAGATATGACATTAAAAACTACGATGATTCGTAATTAATTCATTTGGGATACTCAAATCGTAAACGATAACCTCCCGATCGTTTCCGATATTGTTGGTGGTTTTTTGGCCACAAGTTAACGGCTAGCTTAACTAAAATTCATTTCTTGCATCAATCCCCAAGACATTTTCAACCCATTCAATTTGGTCGGCGTATTCGAGTGACGATTGCTATTCGGATTCTATAATCAATGAACAAAACTTAAACAAATAACTGAATGCTTTCCGGCTAAACAGTTCAAAGTCCGAGTATCTCCTATTCTTTTAATACCCCTTCTATGACCCCTACACGATCACATTCTAAATAGAACTCTGATTGAGTTCATCGAGGTCATCGCGGAAGTTTTTGATGTGTTGCCTGAATGCTGCGCTTTATTGCCGTCGATTGTACCCATAATAAACGAAACACCTTTGTGTTCTCTTAAGTGCACACCTTTGCGCATATGTGTTGTTCCCTACATGAACGCACAATGATTTGTCAGCAAGCGATGTGCTCCTCGATCGTATACAATAGCGAACAGCACATGCGCCATAACCAAATTGACCTCGGTTAACGCTCACCCACACCCATAGACAACAATAGCCGATGCGTTAATTTATGGCGATACACTCCGCAAATAATACCCCACCTGTCGATCACATCGATATTCCCAACATCGAAGTAGGACACCCTGACAGACCAACATTTGCGTTGACAAAATGGACAAATATTAAAAGCATGAAAGGCTTCAAGGCAGCAGCTTAAGGTATGTACGATACGGGTGTAGCAGTAAGAAATGAGCTGCACGTCAGTGCGAAATATTACGCTTAATTGAGGTACTTAAATTGAGGTAATTGAGGTAATTGAGGTAATTGAGGTACGACTGACGAAGCAACGGACCACATTACTCCTGCTTTGGTAAGTCTCCATCAGATTACGAAATTATATCCACAAAACGAATATATATACAACAAAAACTAGTTGAGGTGCTGCTGGCTAATAGAAAACTGCTTCACTCAAACACATCCTCGAGGAGTTGAGCGAAAACATTGCACGGAACATTTCAAGCAGTGTGGTCGTTGCAAGAAAACAATTGCGCCCACCTTGACAGTGTGACTTAACACTGCCGTCATTCTTTTTTGTGGTTTAGGGTTGCTCCAGAGCTTGGATCTTTCAGGGTTGTCATTTATCTATGAACCGTCATCACTGCTTGGAAGATATCGTTTTTCTAACGCGAGAAGGATCTCTAAGCGTTTAGCTATGCGNTAACGCGAGAAGGATCTCTAAGCGTTTAGCTATGCGCACACACATGAAAGGCAATCTGCGATGCTTGTCAGCTGCAGAAAACTGGAGTCGGGTTGGTTGCCATATCCTTATCCCCAATCCTCTTTCCCTCTCCCACGATTCATTCTTTGTTGGATAAAGGCGTCGGCGAACTCTTCGAATCAAGAAAGCCCTCATCGGCATTTAGGCAACCATGAAAGCAAAAGAAGGTATAGACCAACTATTTTTGAGGCGGTGAATCCATTCGAGACGGCAGTGATTTCAACTTCCACATCAATGTCCATAGGTTTTCGGATGACGCGCAATTGTCCACTATTTCTATCGACATCGATCCATCGAACAACATCCGAGTGATTGCATCGAAAAGCAGTTAGAAAGTATTCAATAGCCGAAGCAGCACTGGCAGTTACTCTGCCGACAACGGTACCCAACGACACATTGAAGAACACTCGCATCGATTCCACTGCATCCTTGAAATATACATAGGCAGATGGATTGTGTGGTATCAGCGTGAACTGCCGTTCGATAGTTTTCCGCAAAGGATCGCCAACAATCCTGAAAAAGAATTCTACCTTCTTGCTTACATATTTGAAGAAAGATGCAGCATTTATACTATCATTAAGGAGGGAGGTTGTTAAGCGGCGAGGGAACGTCATTTCAGCCATAGACCTCATTTTACTTGAAGAATATGACCCCATGTCGGCCCTAATCTCATTTTCGATGCAACTGCATAGACCCTTATTAGAATTGGACGACGAAGGAGATTTAAGAGCTCGAGAGTTTCTGCGTCCCGAGAGTTCTCGGCTAAGGGTATTTAAAAATATTTTACAATTCAGTTTCAACCAATATTGTTGTGGTTCAATTTCAATCACGTTGAACATTATACGAGCGCAATCGCCCTTTCGGATGGTTGATAGCGAAGAACTTT
>JAARMF010002141.1:19526-30691 GCA_022844705.1 Toxascaris leonina
GGGGGGGTGGAAGGGAAGGAGTGTGATAGGCGAGACGGGCTGGAAAGTTGACGATGTCACAAGCTTGGTGAAGTTCCCTTGGGAGCATAACGAAAATTATACAATTTGAAGCTGTGATCGCCAACAGTAGATTAGATTCCAAAAAACCTTTGGAACCATATTTTTCGAAGCTCAGCGAGAAACCTCTCTAGTTGCTAGGGTTACTCAGAAATGGTCATATTTCGGTTTGCTAACTGCTAACGATGCATTAGCTTATTGATGCTATTCCTATTGAGATATTGCATCTATAGCTTCACAGCGGCTGCGTTTCTCACGCAAATACCATTCAGCCACTTTCGAGTGATATCTCTTCTTGGCCACTATCCTCTACTGCAATCATAAACTTTTTATTATTATAGTGTTTTTTGGAGATCAGATGTTTATGAACTTGTTGTAATTAATATTCCATTTATATCACATATGATTAAAGCAGCTCGTTAGATTACAACAGAATTAGCCAATTGACGTCGGAAATATTATGTCAGTTCTAGGCAAAAATATGGTCTTAATGCTTCATCTATCATCTATTTCCCAATCACTGAGAGGTGATCGTTGCATAGTTTCAGATTTATCTTGACGATGTGAATTTGAAGCGAATGAATCCAGACAATTTGAGAGCACAACTTGGATTGGTCAGTCAAGAACCCGTGTTATTTGATGGTATCCCAATATTGCTTTCAATGAATTTTTTTTTTTCATTCAGTTAGGGAATCAATTGCATCATGATTTCTCTCCTGTGAATTATAACAGACAGTCGCTTCACGATAATTAATCTATTGCTTTCTTTTCCGATAAACCTTCTAAAAATTCTTTGAGAACTATAACTTTCGGACTTTCGATTGTGAGAGAGCAATAGCTTCTCCTATAAGCCATGCAGTTTTTCGGCACACAGGTACAATTTTTCCACTTTTTAATGAAATGCTTGTCTCATCATGCAGATCAGACGGTTTTATTGACAATATGCTTATTATTAAACTCTGAGTGACCACTTTTCCGATAATTTTGATCAAAATTCTTTCCGACATTGGGGCAGTTAAAGAGATTGCAGAGTATACGTCACCAATAACTGAGTACAGTCGATGAGGTAGATAAATCTTGATTCGATTATTACGATTCTTTGATAGCCAGCAATGATTTCGTTTTATGTGCGATTGCTGTTTTTTTTTCGGTGGAAGCTGAGCTTCTGTGGATTTTACGCATCATACGGCATTGATTAGCTTGTGCTGTATGACGCGGAATTGACTGAGCTTAGAGATTGAGCTTGATGAATATTTTCTAAGCACAGTAGGTGGGTAGGTAAGGTTATGCAAGAGGCAATCGAAATTTTGTTGCTCTGCCGCTCTTCAATAACGTTGGATGCTTCTTATTTATTAGTTCACGATTGGCTATCCCCCACCTGCTCATCCCTCCTCCCACAGATAGCCGAACTCCTCCATTATCCTCATTCAGGCGTTGTAGACGACCTCGGACTTTGGTCACAGATGAGCAAAGAGAAGTATTATGAAATAGGAGGAAGAAAGGATTTCTGTTCGTGAAGCGAGAGAGCGAATAAAAAATTTTTCATTCTCATTCGATGGCTTCATCCTGTGTGAACATAGGTTGTGATCAAATCCAGATGTTAGGAGGAAGAGAGCTCACCTAAACTTCGTCCTCTTTCTCCCTCCAACTACTCCACGCTATATATAACCCAGTCCATCAGATATCGCTGATAGAATTCAGCCAATTAGACTGGAAATAACTTGCTTCAGTTGTTAAGAATCGCAACTGAGGAGTACTGCAAAATTTTGTATTGGTCTTCGCGTTTCCAAACTTTTCGGTGACATGCTGAGCAGTTTAGAGCATGCATCTGCTTCAATAAAAGAGGACCTTCTATTTCTACTAGTATGTGTTTCTTTCAGATATAATGTATTTACATTCCATTCAGGTACAATAAGTGACAATATTCGGTATGGGCGGTTGGATGCGACGCAGACGGAAATAAACGATGCTGCGAGAAAAGCGGAAGCGTGGCAGTTTATCAATGCACTTCCTGATGGGATGAAAACACGAGTTGGAGATCGGTATGGTGGATGCTTTTTGTCTGAATATTGCTAGGAACTTGCTTAATGTTTACGGAGACTTTATATTATAATACACACCCTCTTGTTAGTGCATACGGGCGAGTTCTGGATGCTTATTTTTGTTTTCACTTCTTTTTCGTAAAGTGATGATATATGCAAGGGTAGAGGGAAAGAATAGAGAGCAGAAAGAGGATCAGTGGGTTTTCCCTTTCTTTTTCCTCCTTGCGTCACCTCTAAAGGCTAAAATGTCCATTTTCCCCCTGTCATTCTGTACCGTAAAATAGAGGTGGGGAGTTTGAGGATCGAGTGTGAATAACGGAGGAAAACAATTTTTCACAAGTAAATGCGCTCATCAAACTAACTACTGTTTACGCATCATTGCCCATTTCATGGCGTGTTGAGGGTTATGAAACGGTTTCTTTTCAAAGAATTGATGACAGTTGAGGTGCGCAATCTTTTCGTTTGTTTGCCGGGTATGAAAGAGTGGAGGATTTCAGCGAAGAGGGGGTTTTCATTAGGGAAGAGAGTCTTGAGTGAGATCGTGTTGAAAGCGGTCACATTTGATCACAGCTTGTGTAGAGTTTACACGTTGTGTAAACTTTCTGCTACGGATTGCTTTCCTTAATTCGACTTTTTTATCGTCAGTGAAATTATCTAACATTTTCCTCATTTTATTTGGAGATTAAGCTTTTCCTTTTGGATAGGTAATTCATATCTCATAGACTTCCTTTTGATATCTCACGAATATTTTCACAAGACGATTTCTTAGTAAACTGAACTCAATTAAATCATCAAAATTGGCAGCAAATAAAACCGGATCGATTCTAAAAGAAAATTTCCTTCAGCGGTATGCAATTATCTGGTGGTCAAAAGCAACGTGTTGCGATCGCAAGAGCCGTTATTCGTAATCCGGCGATAATGATTTTCGATGAGGCAACATCAGCACTTGACACTAAACATGAAGTGGAAGTGCAGAAAGCGATTGACGCAGCCAGTAAAGGCATTACAACAATAACAATAGCACATAGGTAGATTATCATTTCCCATCAATACTGTTTACAAAATTATTGATATGGGAATTCCAAACAAATTCCATCAAAATTTCAGTATATACACAATTCACTATTATCTTTATATCCATTTGTCACTTTGCATTTGCACAGTACGGTATGATAGCACTATATCTATCCATATGTCTGCGTATGTCTGACTGTGTTGTAGTTTTATCTGAGAAATCATTGATACTTCAGGTCGCAATCTTGTTATGTGTAATTAAATTATAGGACTATCTCTTATGCCATTTTCAAGTTAATCGATCGGCCTTGAAAGGAGTGTTCGCTGAAGGTTACCCTAAAAAATTTGCAAACATTTCTCGTGCTATCCTCTTTCTCTCTGAAGGAATTATCCAAACTATTGGATTTCTCAAAATATAAATGCATTATACGTCGTTCAATAAACTGTTTACCGCTATTTATAATAATAAATTATGTTTGATTTTCTAAGGGTGGTCTGTCAATATGTAATTCAACAGAACTGTAAAGAATGCTGTCACGATATCATATTCTACGGTCAAGAGGTCATTTTACTTGATTACGACGAAAGGTTACCCGTCTAGCCACCTGTCCTCATCAATTCAATTTTATTCCATTTCGAATCAGTCAGAGCTATCTAAAACGCTTATGATCATATTCAATAATTGGCATTTTTGTATGCTTACAATAATTTATTCTTAGTTATACTTAATGGAAATGCTTTATCCCATAGGAACCACTCAGAGCAAATCATTGCAACAACTCATCGATATCTATATTTCTTTGCATTTTTCACTCCAATTTAGTGGTTTTTTCACTTAACTAATTAAGGTTGAGCACAGTTCGTAATGCCGATAGAATAATAGTTCTCGAAGGTGGTGAGATTGTCGAAGAGGGAACTCCAGAAGATTTACTCGAGAAAACCGATGGAAAATTCTATCGAATGTACAACGATCAGAAACTCGACTCGTTAAGCGTCAATCCACGAGTCAAAGCGAAAGTTTCTCTCGCTGGACATCTATCGATGACTCCTAATGATTTCCTGGTAATTTTGTTGGTTATTGGCTAGCTGCAATTTTGATAGTGCGAATTATCAACATAAATTATCAACAGATAATTTAACGGGTTCATCTATTCAAAGCTTATTTCTTTGGGCTAGAAAACTTCCAATACAAGTAATTTATGATGTCACTGAGGTGATTACTTATAAACCGAAAAATGGGCATCAAAACCGAAAAGTGCAAAAACCATTATCATTTCCTTTCCTATCATCATTTCCTATCAAAACTATCGCAGATGAGAAGCAGAAAATGGTTCCCACTGGTGGAAGAATCAAAGGAATTTTGCGGAAAGTGGTTCTCAGTTTACGTGCAGGATGTGACACCGCTTCCTCTCATCATTTCTGCGTGCTATGCTTGCTTCATCCCTCCTTTTAATCTTATCAAAACCTATTTTATATGTAAGGTGATTTTAATTCAACTGTCTCAGTTATTTTATTTCCTCAACCCTGCTTTATCTAGAGGAAATTGTAATGCATCAGATTCATTAGAGTGGTAAATTTTAGGATCCAGAAACATATCGTCGTGCATGGGCTCGTTCTTCATTGGGCGCTCATAAGCGTCTTGGCAAATCGTATTCAGTGTTAAGCACCGATCGAGAGAAGCTCGCATTGCCTGTAATGTCGAAGAAACGAAGCCGTATGGATACTGCATTTCAGACGAATATTATGGAAGTGACCATGGATGAGAAGGCATTTGATGATGATGCTTCGGTAATGATATGAATCGCTCTTATATCAATTGATCGGGTATTTAGAACTGTTTTGGACTTATATTTGTAAGACTTAAACCGAGATGGAGAGACTTCTATCTTCTTTTGGAAAGCATCCAGTGGACTTGAATTGTTAATAATACTTCTCACTGGTGAGCGTGCAATTACTTAATTATTTAAATATATATATGTATGCAAAATATGCAACATATACAATATATTTTGCAATCTTTTCACGACTTCCATATAAATGAATCTCCATATAAATAACACTCACTACTATGCAATGAATTTCTAGAAAAACAAGTTGAAGTTCAAGATCGATGCTATGTAAACCGCTCTCGGAGAGCTTTTGCCACTTCATCTGATGATTTTGTTTTCAGCTGCCAGGGAAAGATACGAACTTCAAAGCGGTATGGAATCTGATCAAGAGCTATAAAGCTGGATATACTCATCTTGGAATAGCTCTTCCAGTTACAATTCTTAGAGGATTCTTCTTCCTTCTTGTTTGCTTTGAAGTTGCATCAGTACTTGAGGTTCGTTTTATCTCGTTATAGCGGATTATTTTTAGCGAATTATTATTCAACCTTAATACGGATGCCATAGATAGCTAGGTGGAGTTTTTGAGAGAATAACGAGGTGTATCATCAAAGGGAAATTGATAACAATTAGAGTAGAAGAAGGTTATTAAATAAATATGCACTATGGAGGCTGTTATATGGATGTGCACTACCTTTCTCTCAAAGTATTCAAAATCAGCTAAGCACTGGTGTCGATATATTTATTTTATGAATGGAGAGGGGCATATCTGACAGATCGGAAGGCTTATAAGTATTATGCTCTATTTTGATTGAACTCAGTACAAAACGGAAATGTTGATGGATCTATCCGAAGTGAAGCAATCTATAAGTGCGTAAATGTATGCAAGAGTAAAGCAATCTTATTTATTTTTCATTTCCGCATCCGATGCCACATTTTTGTGTCTTTCATCAATCTGTCCCAACCTTTTCAAAGAAATAAATTGCCAATATTCTCGATTAATAGTGACTTTGGCCACCTGATGAGCGCATTGCTGGAAACAATTGTTGATCGGCTTTAAACTTTCCTACGTAGTTTGCCAACTTTTGTGCTTCTAAGAAGATGATGTTCCAAAACGTCAGGGTCATACAATCCAATTATTGTCAAAATCTTCAAAAAATGTGGAAAGTCCCAAAAAATTCACCGAGAATATGTGGCGTAAAGTGAACATTATACGTTGGTGAACGTTGTGAAGCGGATGTTCATATCATAGATTTGTTCGATTGGGAAATACAAAAAAAATTTGCAGATTGCACTTGCATCAAGTGATGAGATGTCACAACAAGTGTTCATAACAGCGGCCGTCTATACAGCGCTCATTATTATTAAAACAATGTTTGAAGCGGTCGGGGTAAGCACTTTAACACGAACATCCTCACCTCTTTGTTTCTACTTCTTCCGTTCTAAACACTCTCCTCATAGAAATTTTCGTCAAATTATCTGAAAATCGGCATCAAGTTCTCAAATAAAGCTCAATGAATCCTGGATGTAATTGCTTTTTATTAAGCGTGAGGTCATCAACTGGTGAGGAGCTAATTGCGAATCCGTTCAGCCAAAGGTGAACTCATCTGAGAGCTGTCATGACCTATACCTTTAAGTTTGCTTTTCGACTGATATAACACAAACCATAAAATTAAGCTTACGTCACGCTTAAATTCCCGTCGTTCAAACGAATATCGATGAACTCAACAAAAAAGATGCTTTCAATGAGCTTTATCTTTCAGCGTTTATTTATTGCGCTATATGGTCATGGCTTTTGTGCGCATATGCGTGGTGAAATGTTCCGTTGTATACTTCGACATGGTGCTGCATATTTCGATGAAGAGAGGAACACACCTGGTCGACTTGTACATCGTCTTATTTCCGATACGGCTAGCCTCAATAGAGTATGCACTGAAATTTATAGAAGAAACTTAGGTGCTTTCATACTATTCGAAGTCATTCATCATTTTGCTAGCCGAATTGCTTCAGTATTAACCGAACATCCATTTACGATACAATGGATATATGCAAGCCACATAGCTCCAGAATCTCAATCTTTTTCAACTCCTGCATAAACTTCATTTCATTCGTGTCTTCTTATAATATTTGGCTGGTGAACGATTAATAGAGAGAATAAAAATCTTTCAGATCGTTGGTGAGAAGCTTGATTTGCTAATTCCAGCAATTATTTGTTCTGTTGTATCAGTAACAATTGCATTAATCATCAATTGGAAGTTGGCATTGTTATGCGGCTTCCAATTTCCGGCTTTCTTTTTATTTCGATTGGTGGAACTTCGTGAAACAAGCAAACGACAACGACAGATGGTCGAGCAAGAAAAGAAAGCAGCTAACGTGAGTATATTATCGATAGTTACAGCATTATTCATTGTATTATGAAGAATTTGTTGTATAATCGCAACCACCTTACACTCCGGCTACCACCTTCACTATCTTTACTTGAACTTGTCAAATATTTTTTATCCAGCTCTTGCTCAGGTATTACATGGAAATAGCTCAGTCAGTAAGGTACGACAACTGCAAATTTAATTTGCGCTTGCAGAGAAATCATTTCTAATCGGCGAATAAACGACATTCAAAAATTCAGCTGTTCTTAATAAAATGCATTTTTTCGGACTAATTTATTGACTTTCATGTCATTTTATGGACCTATTGGCGAGGATACATCCACGGAAAATTTCGTCATTAAAAAGTCTTCATCATTTAAGGAGTTCTTCATCAGTTGTGATATGAATTTAATTTCTTTCTATGATTTTATTTATGCGATGAAGAAATATTCCACAAGATTGCATCTTTTCTTCAAACACAAAATATTCTATCATTGCTATCGCTTTTGATTTGTTAATTTATTTTTCAGCTTGCCACACTTGTTCTCTCAAATATGAGCACTATAAAGGCCTATACGTTGCAAGAACATTTCAATCAGATATTCTGTGATGCATTGAAACCGTTGCAAAAGTGAGTGTTATATTAATATTGTTAAACTCGAAACGATGCTAAAATAGTGTTGAATAAATCAAGGTTTTTTCCGTTATATGCTTTTCCTAGGGATTGCAAAAGATAAGATGACTGATAAGTTCAGTGGTATCGATTTTTCATCCAATAGAAAATTTTTTTAGATAGCTGAAGCAATAGATGCAATAATATTGAGTAAATTTCATTGCTAGGCGAGTCCAGGCTATGAAACCGAACAAATTTTAAGGGAAAGCGTTTAATGTTTAGTGAGGTTTCTTTTGGCAGTTGGCGAGGGTTCAAACGAGTAAGAAACTCTTTTTCTTTCAGGACAATGAAGCGTCAATCGTGTATCAGTTCATTTGTATTCGCATGTCAATTCAGTTTCACTTATATTCTTATCGCGATAACACTACATTTTGGGAAAGTTATGATGCTCAGTAATGAAATTACTCCTTTCGATTACCTCAGGTAAAGTTTTTATGTCAAGCAACCTCAGGTGAAGATTCTATGTAGAGCAACCTCAGATAGGGTTGTAAACTTTTTATGCCAAGTAATCATGCTAACGCATCCGCTTACCTCAGGCAGAGAATTATAAAAACAACCGCGAACGTTCACTTTAATATGAGTTGTAGCATTACATTAATTAAATAAGCTTATATTTGTCTTTGTTTGATTGTCTATTGCATTAAATGATAGAAGCAAGCATATTTTTCTACGTAATTGTGAAGATCTCTTCCTTTGCCGCCTCATACGCCAATCTTCTTCGTGTGCTATAATTCAGCAATAATTTTGCGAGTATTACGTGAATTTGAGTTTCTAAATTTACTTCCTGCAAGTCCATTCCTTCGTTCTATTACGTCATAACCTCAAGTGCTTCATATTTTGGCTAAAAATATGTGAGCAATTCGCGAAACGACCCCTTCCTTATAGTTCTTGGCAGAAGAGCTTGAGATGCATTGTGATTTTAGCGAGGAACATTGTGGGCAAGCATGGAGAAGGTCTGTTCGGGAAATTCTATATGGGGTTTTTCCATTCACCCTGACAAGGAAAGACCATGGGATCTTCCTACTTTCGCTATAAGCTTCAAAATGCGCATTTTATGCCATGCACTTTTGTTGTCTCTAAAGCTGAGTTGCGTAAAGGATGCAAAGAATTGGTGCTGGAAATTCAGGGTGGTGCTGTTAACTCAGTTCGGTGCAAATTTCATCAGTCAGCTGATTGCATCGGTCAGTGATCTTACGAAGGCACGAGTAGCCGCTGAAAACATTCTCAATGTCATCAATGAGAGTGCCATCGATATGAACAATTTAAGCGATGAAGGCCTACGTCCGGTTTGTTTTATGTCTCGTTTGAATTCGAGATGCCGTCATCAAACTGCTTTTTGAGCAAATCTGAATCAAGAGTTTCTCTCAGTAGTCAGCATCAATCGATGGCGTTGTGCAATAAACAGAACTGCTTTCGAACGATGGATTGACATCGTTCATGAATGCAGCTCCTGATACCACTCACAGTTGGCCCCTAAGGCGGACTTGAATCTAAAACTATGCCCCCACTAGTTTTGCGCATTAACAGTGGTGTTGAAACACCATAATGTACTAAGGCAATGGAAATATTGAGGGGATATATATTATGCAACCAGGTTGGTAGTAAATAAGACTAATTTACACTTCATCTTGGTACCGCGTATGATCAAAATCTGTTCACCTGTTCAATGTTGACTTTTTGTTTATAAATGCCACGATGTAAACTATTCCATAAGTTCTTGTTAATATGAAGCTTCTACAACATATGAGCCTAGCACATTGATACAATGACTATAGAATCCGGAATAATGAAGACTTTTCAGAAAATCAATGGTCGTCTAATGCTCAAAAATGTGGAATTTCGCTATCCATCAAGGCCTGTTTTGCCTGTACTCAAGAATCTCACCTTCAAGGTAACATATTAATGTTGATTCAAACCAGTGAGTTTTTGTTCCTAATGCGTGTAAATATTGCAGCTCTATAGCATTATTTTCTCCACACAAAAAGTTATACGGTAGTGGATTGCACTGCTGATTCGGCATATGGGATTCGATAGTGATATTAAAGTTGAAGAACATATCAATGTTGCTGTAAACAAAACAATGCGTAATTTTTTTGGCTGTTGATACGGGCATAAACGAGCTTGGAAGAGATGCTTCAAATAGCACTCATAAAAGATAGCACTAATAGCACTAATAGCACTAAAGCTTCTTTGCTTATTGCGATATTTTGGAAGCCTAAAATTGAATATAATAACATCAAGGTACGACCGGGAGAATCGGTCGCAATCGTTGGACCATCTGGCTCAGGAAAGAGCTCTGTGTTCGCATTGCTTCAGCGAATGTACACTCCGACAAGTGGAGAAGTTGTGAGTTTCCTCTTGAAATTTACCAATAAAAAACATTTCCCTTGCATAATTCACCGGAAGTAGATAGCAGTTAGATTGCACGAGTGGAGGAGTTGGATAGGTAAACCATGCACCTTCGAGGCTGTTTACTTTGTTCAAAACTATGAAATACGATGGATTGCATTCACTGAAGTCGTTGTTGGTTAACGATGGAAATCTACTTTTTTATTAGCCATAATATTCCAATCAGAAGGCAAATTTTGTACTGATAGATGCGCCTTCTACTTATTTCATGATTGATTCAATTGACTAAATGAATAACTTTGTATCCTGATATAAATTATAGCTGATCGATAATTATAACGTAAAATCGATCAATCCTGCATATCTGCGACGTGTCGTTGTATCGGTTGGTCAAGAGCCGACTTTATTCTCGTTTACTCTTCGTGAAAATATAGGTTATTCCTATTTTCTATAACATTTTCTTTTAATTGTTTGTTTTTCATTTCGATTTTTTATTGTCTTGCGCAAGAGAAGTGTGCTGACGGGTTTCAGAATGGATTTCAGGAGGAATGTCTGAGAGATAAGCGTCAAAATCCTTCACCATCTCATGACTTATTTTAGAACATTGCAATTTATTTCAGATTTTTCTGATGCATTTCTCTTCTGCTTTATACCCTGCTTCTCAATTCGTCCTCTTATGGTCCTCTGTAAAACTCAAAAAATTCTATATCAAAAGCATTTCTGCACATTTTCCTTAAACACCTTGGAATTAGTAGACGCCATCAAATGGGAATAAAACTCGGTTGCCTGCAATGAGAACATCCTCGAGGAAGCTATATATGTATATATATCCTTGACG
>JAARMF010002143.1:8359-30674 GCA_022844705.1 Toxascaris leonina
GAGGCACCTCGGGATGACTCGCGATATCCTTTTTCATCTCGGGATGGCTCGCGACACTTTTCGCTTTAGTTTCAGACAGATTAGGAATAGCGAGTTTGGATTTCAGCGACCCGGGTGGGCTAATTTGCATGCTGCCGTTGTCGGTCGATCGGCGTGATGCACCCTCCTTCAAACGTCGCTGACCCACCATGATGTCACAGTCAGAATCACAACCAAAGCAGTACGCCAATCAGTGGACAGAACGGAGTCTCGGATTCCCCTTACGATAAAAGCGAAAAAATCGTAACAAATGTGCAGAAACGGGTATTTTGAGTTGAAGCGTTTTTAAGAAACCAGTATTTATCAATGCCTTTTTTCACCTGTGTGCCGAATGTGAAGCCATGGTGCTATGTAGCGCCCGATAAAGCGCTGCAACACGGAAGTTTCATCAATGTGGCTTGAAGATGGCATTGAGCTTTTCTTACGATTTTTTCGCTTTTATCGTAAGAGCAAGATCCCATTATACGCACCCAAGCTTTCTGAAGTTGCTAAGCAGTCTTAATCTGAAAGTGCTGAGAATTCGGTTCGATCATCGGAATGCTGAAGTAGGAAAGATTTGGGGGTATCATTCGTTGCTTTTGCAGGATTCTCTCGCAACCAATCCAGCCCCGTCTTTTTAAAAGATGAACTCCAAGCATTCGTAAGGCGGTATGTTCAAATCCGTAAAAAGCAACCACAGATTAGCGTTTAATGACCAATAAAAACTTGACAGAGGGGATGATCCTGCAAGCTCTCACGTCTCGGGTGAATGCTGTACCTTGAGCTACCGTGGACGTTTCTGTTGGTTATCGACGTTTTAATAAGCACTCCTCAATCCTAGTGCGCATATTATGCAACATCCCGAATGCTCAGATTATCTTTGTTTATCGATATTTTTTCTCCTTATTTTATTGCTGTATTCGAATAGAACGACGATCTTTTCATTGCTTTTTTTATTGCACAAAAGTGGGGATATTGAGGTGGTAAACACTCTAGACATTTGTTCATGCATTTCTGCATACAACAGAATTGCAAGGTCAAACCCCAGTAAGATCTCTTGAATCAACGTAATGGCTTCAATCTTTTCTTTACACTGAAAAAAATGCAGCATAAATTTTTGATTAGAGAATTCGCAAAAAATGCTATAGAAATGAAAACTCAAGAGTAGAAACATCGCTTGTGAGAATGAGTTTTCTTTGTATTTTTAAGCATATTATTTCGCATCATTTTGCGACGCTATTAGTGATATCTTGTTAGGAGCCTTTATGAATGCCAATGCTCTTTTTCGGGTTGATCTTTGAACTATGAGTTGTGCTTGAAATCGATTGGTGTAGTCCACATCGTATTGCACTTCCGAGATTCAGTTTGTCCTAGAGTAGCCGTTGTCTACCTGTGGTTTATGTACGTCTTAGAAAAGAGTTGATCCTTCTTAATAAATTGAACGCGGAATAAAATTGAGTGCATATGACGCATTGCTTCTCATTTGTTTTATTTTCAGTACTTGCTAAAAAACGTGGATGTGATGGACTCATTTGCAAAAGATGCGCATCGACGTTCCTACCACACTTTCCCATTTGTTGTGAAAGGGGTTGAAAATCAATGATGGACGATAATTTCATATGATCTGCTTTTGAGTCTCTTTAACGGCAACGCTACAAGATATTCTCGTGTTGAATATGTGGGCTGAAAGGCGGGAAAGATAGCAAGAATGTGCTTGCAGTGGTGCCCTCTTCCTCCTCCGCTCCCCTCCCCTTCCCCCGCCCTAACTTTTCCCTCCTCTCTTCACCAAAAAAGCATTCAGAGATACGGAAACAGTCGTAACGTTATGTAGAACGATACTATATTTGCGTCACTATGCGTCTTCGAAATGCGCAGAGCCGGGCATGAGTACTGCAACAATAATTTCAGCGCAGCATGTAGTTCTTATTGTTCCGATTTTATCACGTGGTAGGATCAGAAATGTTCATCTTCTAAGGCAGCATGGTGCGGCGGAGATCGGGCATAAATTTTCACTGTTCTAACGGGTACGTTGCAATAAGACGTCGAAAAAACACTGAAAAGAGTGGGAAATTTCATAGGTCGAAGAGAATATTCGCGCAAAAACGCGAAATTTTCAATGCTTGATGTTTTTCTATTTTGTAATTAGCCGCAGATATCGGTTGTAGTGAGTGAGTAACAAAATATTTCGAAAGATTCAAATGGGGGAGGGGAGGAGGAGGAGATGATGGAATACTAGCGGTACGTGCTTAGCATGCAATCAGAAGAGCGCGCCATTATTGTGGACGTATCTGATAAGAACACAGCAATAATACTGCTCGCTTGTTGGGAGAGAAGTGATAAGGTTGTTTCCATTTTGGCTTCATTTAAACGTTTTCAACTCTTCTCGAGCAATATTGCTCGTAATTTTTTTTTCTTGATGGATGTTGCCGAATTCGTAACAAATTTGTTCAGAACGGTCGATTGCGCATTGCGCAGTGTTTACCTCACATTTCTGATTTTGAAGTCTCCTTCTTTAGCATTTTCTCTTACCTCCTTTCTTGGGCGCAGAGTTTCAAGGTGGGCTGTAATGCCCTCCCCCCCCCCTCCCCCCCCCCCTCTTTCAAAAACTCAAAGACCAAGTAACTTAAGTGATCTTCATTGCGATCTTCATTGCTTGAAATTTTAATACAGCGCTCAGTTCCCGTTCAGTGCACGATTAATTGGGCACAAAGTTGGCAGCTTCGAAATATGCAATGCTTTTTCTCACCAAAAGATCCCTTTAAATATTTTGTTTTGATGAAATGTGGTGGTGAGTAGAAATGCCATTGTCATGTACTGTTTTCAAATAAGATGGCTAGGTTTGTGCCGCAGTCTCACTGCTGTGTGATTTTCACCTCGTCGAAAAAGCCGACTATGAATACCCGTAACAACTATCTTCACGTTAGAACTTCTCATCCCCTCTGAGCAGAATTTCATTTCCTTCAAAAGGTGGATGTGACATTCATAGCATGCCACTGTTATGCCAACTACTACTAACGTTGGAGAGTTTCGGATGAGCTTCGGGTGGAGATTTGTAGATGTCAATGGCTCTTGAGTAAAATTTGTTCATAGCTAACAATATTTTTGCAAATACTCTTGACAGTCGAATCCACTTAGCTCTTCTCTCTCATTGCCTAGCCCCTGTCGTTTGTGAAGAAAACATGAAATGCAGAACCTGGTTTTACGACGCTAAAGGTGGCATGCATTGCTGTCGAATAGAACCGCAGTTGCAAGCTAAGATTGTTCGAGAAGAAGCTATTTTCAATACATATGTGCAGCAGCGTACTTATCTATGCGTCGTTATAGGCACATTTTTAAGCTGCAGCAGTAGTGCGCAGATGTCTGCTTGTGCATGTCTCATTGGAGTTTTATGACGGAAGTCACTCCTACTTCTAGTAGATTACAGGAGGGCCTCATTTGAGCGGATAATCTAAAACTGAGGCTCTCATTTTGTATGTAAATATATGCCGCATTTATGTGTGTCGCCTCGTATCTGTGGAACTCATATATAAGTAAGTTTGAGAGAATATGCTTGAGCAAAAAATTTTCATACTCGCACTTTTCACTTGTTTTTGCCATTCATGTTTGTTTACAATTTAGTGGATTGAACATGCGAAATCGCGCACTAAAGAAGTTGTCCTAATTCGATGGGGAGAAGGGGAGGGAGGTCTTACAGTGATCTCTGGCGTTCGATGCTTTCCAAAAAAGATACTCGAAAAATACGGCCCATAACCACTGGTAGTTCTATGCCCAAGCGACATTCTTATGATGCGGTGTGTGATATGTCCATTTCATATGACCACTGAATGCCCTTATACTGATATCCGTGGATGGCTTCATTTAAACTAGTAATTGATATTTTCTGCGAATGAAAGCGAATGTTTGTTTGTAAGTGGGCCGTTGTAATACCCCTTGGCTGTGCTCTGTCGGGCCACTCAGCAGAGCACCCTCGTAAGAGCCCGTGAGCAGTGGCATAAGTACCAACCATCCTACCAGGTGGAAGGACAATTAATCGACTCGTTAGCGTGCGATGGGGAGGAAACGGACGTAAATCTTAATCTTTGCGCGATCTATCAATTCCTTCAAGGCGGGAATAGAAACAGTTGGAAGATTCAGTAACTTGCAAATAATGCTTTCCTGATTGGACTGAAATAAGGCTGAGAATGCCGATGGTCAACCTCTTATCACTTTTCTAGTCCATTTCCTTTGCGCAAATTATCTGGAAGAGTTGAAAGCTGCATTTAATGTGCTTTCAACATTGTAGAATTTGTAACTCAGTGCTAATTGATGCGTTGTTTTCTATTGTCGTTGTCGCTGTCATGCTTTTATTTATTTATTTATTTTGCTGTTTATAGTGGATCTGAGAACGGGTGCCGATATCAGCGACTAGCCATTGGTTCGATCGTCATGGGCAACAGCGGCTTAAGAGGAGGTTCCTTGTTATTATTTTATTTTTTATTTTTGAATCTTTTGCTCTTCCAGTTGATTCCTATAAGCTTGGAGCCTGTTTGCACTGCATAATGCAAAGAATTGTCATTTACATAGTGTTGAAGAAGCATTATGTAATCAGCATATATCCATTTGTTGATAAAACTCAACATTTCCACTTTATATGAATATTGCCGTTGCAAATTTTTGGGTTGACTATTTGCAATTCGCAATGAATTTGCTGATTTTGGCAAAAAAAGAAGCAACGAGAGGGAAGGGTTGAGACATATTCGTCAGGCAGTTTGTTAGCAAATTCCTGTGCCGTTTGCGTGCACAGTATTAGTCTACTGATGACGCACATTAGCGTAACAGTTGGTCTCTGCATTTCGAAAGGTGGATGTGTTCGCGGCCTCATGGTGCATTTGGTTGCCTCGTTCAGGCCAAATATCGAGTGTAAGAGTTTTCATTGTGTGCAGCATATCTCTGGCTAAAAATTTGTCCTCAACTCTCCACTCGGCACGTTGTTCTAAGGATATTTGACCGCGAAATCGACCTCTTCATGAGGGAAGTAAGCCAAGATGAGCTAAGCAGCACGACCTACCTCATTTTCGTCCACTAAGGACGACCTGTCTGTGCCTTGTTTTTACGTGCCTTTGTGGCCGTGCATCTTTTTATCTGCGAATGTTGTTACAGTTGGCGCATAAGTGTTCGTGTTGGTTGTTTCTACGATTGACGTTTCTTTCATGAAGGGAGGTGGTCGCCTGAAGTGCTGAGAGTATGCTAACAGCTGTTGTTGCTATCGTTGACTTCTTCACTCATTGCAGCTACCATTTGGTCGTGGTGTGGCGCAAAATTCCCAACGAAATTCACCCGTATTTTTATCGTCTGCATTAACACCTCATCGTTAATACTTATTCGACCTTCGTATTGGGTGAACGAATATTCGCTGGGCTATTTTCCAATCTCTGGGTTCCTTATTTATCCTAATATTGCACCTCGTTATCAGTTTATTCACGATGGCTATTGAAAGTGAAGAGATGCTGCTGTTTGATGAGTCGGAAGAGCCTCTCACAACGCATGATGCGATGCTTGTCGTTCGGAGTGATGCTCCTGAAGTTCTGCTATCTGGTTATAGCAACTGCACTTCTTTCAATAGTGTGCTTGAAAAATACAAGGAATTCGGGCGACGTATTAGAGGTAGAGCATGCGAGACTTGTAAAACATTTGTTTAGTTGACTCTTGACGTAGGTAAATTGTGGTTTGTGCGCTAAGCTTGAGGGGAACAATCTGGCTTCTTTCATGGTTTATTCCATCTTAGAAAAGTGTTCTCTATGATTAGTGTCACAGGGTTGTCGAGCTTGCAAAAGTCCACAGAATTATTGCTGCCGTTATATTTTGCCGTATCGTTCGACGGAATTTCCTCTGATATACTCTAGATGCGCTCTTATCCACTTGTGGAAATGTTGGTGAACACTTGGGTTGTATTGCGCAGAATCACATATTATATTGCGCAGAATCACATAATTAACAGTATAAGGGAAGCAACCAACTTAATCGCTACATTCTATCTTGTGCGAAGGTGGTTAATTCGTTCCGTTCGATTGTTGGCGTGTTATAATGCATAACCATGTGCGTTAGTTGTGTGCGTTAGTTTGTGTTGTCTCTATTGCGGTTTGTCTCGTTTACCAGGGAAGCGTTGTGTCGGATGATGCGCATGAGTGCGTGCTGCTCACCTGGCTCTTTTTTTTCCATCGAACTGGCCGAGCTTTCGTGGTTATTGCATTTCTTAGACATGACCACGAAAATCGAAGAAATGCCTCTAATACAGAGCATGTTTACAGAAGTCGATTTTTTGGGACCTGAAGTGGAGAATATTTCGCTTAAATTCGGTCCTTCGCCTTCCTCTTGCCGTCCTTCACTACGCTTTCACACGTTGTTCTGCCTGGTTTATTCCACTGAGAATGCTTTCAACTTCCTATGTAACTCAGTCGCATTGCTCTTTGTTGCTGTCATCTATATTTGAACTCTTCCTGCGACTCTTTTTCTGGCCCTCGATATTGTTTGTTCGTCTCTGTCTCCACTGTAACATCCAGCTTCGCCTTGTTGCTTTCGTAGATATGCTATTTGCTGCTGTCACTTGTTCCTCTTACTTTTCTTTACCTATGTCTTTCTAACGATGCAATTAATATGCTGTCATGGCTAAAAAATATTCGCTTACTCAATACGTTGATGAATTTCTTCCTTCATCATCCCACCTTGGAATCATTCATCTACTGGATATAAGGTTGGCAATTTTTTTCTTCTGAGAGACCGCCTTATTAATGTCAATTACAGTTGCATTGAATACGTTGTTTTCATGCTTAAGCGATATTTGTAGCGTTCATTTTTTCGCGCCACTAACATTTTCACTCGTTTCCTCCTGAGCAAATGAAGAAAGAAAATGAAAACGAATGTCACAATAATTGTTCACCGTATTGAGTTGCTGTAAGTTGGAGGCAGGTACGAAAATTTGTGTGGTGGGCGAATTAGGACGGGGAGTGGTTGTTGGTTTTATGGCATTTAGAGCTGTGAGTCGCTGGAACATCGTTACGAAGAGATTCTTGCACTTTCACAGCTCCAGACGACTGCAGTAGCGAGGAGGTAAGTAGATACGCGGAGATGGAAGAAAGTATTCTATGCGTCTTTTCTTGTTTTCGTCTTCTATTTTGGTGCTGAACGGTTTAAACGCTAGAAGGACGAGGAGATGTTTGGAAGTATATTGCAAGAGTAGTAGTAGGTAATATATCCGTTGAATATACTTTTGGAGGTTGTATAAGTAGTAAGCAACTTGTGTATATCGCTAAAGTGGTATGTTAGCCATCCTATGAAATGCATTTAACTTGCAACTGAAGCTTCGGCAAATTTTGATAGACTGCTGTCTCTTTAGCATCCCTTTCCAAATGCCTTGTGTGCGTCGATTCTCACTGCCGTATTTGTTGCTTTCGAAGCGTAGTCAGAGTGGACCATTTTCCAGTCGCACATATCAGCCGTTCGAATTCTCATATTCGGATATTGTCATGCAGCATGCGGCGCTTTTCGTTGAAAATATCGAATTGCCACGGATTTAATTGTTTACCAGAAATTTCGAGATAACTAACACCATTGCGTTAAGCAGATAGTTTCTATGATTTAGGACAAGTTTGTAAACGTTGTCTTCATCATCAGAAACGTCGATAATATATACTAAGATAAGAAGTTGCCTTGACATTACTACCTTGATGAAGTCGTCAGATGTCTGAGTGCCTGTGATGGATATTCGTTGATGGTAGAGTTAATCATCAATTTCTTCTTTGAAACGACAAATGCTGATGTAAGCTTTGATTCACTTCAGTAGAAATCATGATTTACCGTACCCATCAATTTTAAGAAATTGTCTGTTATGGTAGACTGTATCGAACTTGGTGCCCAGTCACATATAGAGAAGATGAGTAGTGAAGTGACTGACTGGCATAGAACGAAAACAGTTAATAAGTGGTTGGTCTGCTAGAGATCTTTCAAGCAATAATCAAATACCTTGCAACTCGTATGTGGTAAATGCAACAGTTTTCTATTTCCTTGCGATAGTGGAAGCGGGTTTCTTAAATAGAAATATATGCGGTTATATCCTATGATGACGTTAGTGTGCGACAAGAAAGACAACTATGGAAAATGTTAGCAGATTTCTCGGAAGTAGACGACGCTGTTTATTTTGAACATGTTGAGGGAGCTTTTTTTTCATCGATGAGATTTTGTTGCCTGAATTCTGGGTTTATTATCCTCTTTGAAAAACAATGAGAAAAAGTTTGCCAAGATCTTACATGCGACAGCATCATCACTCAATCGAATACCGTTTTTCTTTGTTTCACATTCCTCACCTAATTGTTTCGCATGCAGCTTGATATAAAAATATCTATGCAACACCCACCTTCTTGATACCAGCCGATCTTGATGCTCGTTCGAATTTTCAGGCGTTCGTTTCTACTACTCTACAAGTTTTCTAGGATCGTTTTGGCATGTTATTTCTGGAAAACATCTTCAGGAAGATCTTTGAAGATGTTATTGGTTTTGATTCTCATTGTCCAGTTCAAATAGCATACAGCAAATCTTGACATTGGAGAAAAAATGCGTCACATGGAGCAGCTTTGTAACTGGCAATGCCTCTAAGACCTTAGACCTTCGAATTCGATAATCAGCGTGCTATCCTTGCTTCAGTAGACAACTCCGCGACGACGTTTCGCACGCTATCATGCGGTTGTAGCTTGAGAAGGGCACGTCTTCCGCAGACTAGGCGGACCATGACTTGTGCTTTCTACTTTTACTTGACCCAGCGGATCCGACGAAGGGCGTTTTAAATAGTCTTAGTCCCAGTCTAACATCACTGGCGAGAGATGGGCAACACCGCATAGTTAGGACGCGCAACCCTGCGCGCTACGACAAGGCACTCGGGTGCCTGTAACATTAGACAAATATCTAAGCCTCATACAGTTTTGCTGTGATTAAATAGTTTAACTTCCTGTTACTCTAGTAGGAACACATTTTTGTTGGACTGGAATCAGCACCAGAATCGAGCTTATCCTGGTTCAGTTTTGAGGAGTGGAGACAATATAGTATTAAATGTTGAAGTTCTGGAATGATGGGGAAGAAGTCATTAACATTAACACAACATCACATTTTTCATCCACTTGGTCTTCTTCGGCTGTTGTGAGTGTAATCGATTTCTCAGGTTGAATATTTTTCTTTGTGGCATCGACCTTTTATTTCCTCAGTTGTATCAATTCCTCAGGTTCATGTCATATACACCAATGTTGGAATTGTTTTGTTAGTGCTGCTTGAAGGTAAGATATGGTAGTGTTGTGGAAGGGTTTCCTAGTGTGTTGGAAGGTTCCTTTTCTTGTAAATTTGAGTCTTTTTCATCTCGTTCCCAGTGAAACTTGTTGCAATTGTTGTGCATTATCTTTGCTTTCAAGTTTCATTTTTCGGCGTTAACAGTTCCTCGGCTTCTTTAACGATGGATGAAGTGGAGGAGGAGGGGGGTGGAAGGAGAGGGGGTTGGATGAAGAGGAGTGAAGTGAAGATCCGTTGTGTTAACAACCCCTATTATTCGCGAACTAATGTTCAAACGTCTTCAACTACGTTCTGGGGTAGTTTGCTTGTTGACTCTAGGTGTGCTTTGTTGTTTGAACATTCCTGGAAGTACTTGGTGCGTGTGTGCGCGTGCGTGTATGCGTGTGTCTGCGCGTCCTAAGTGCATCGTTAGTGCAGCGTTAAGCAACGCGGTGGATGGCCTAGTTTTGCTTCGGAGATTCGCCAAGTGCGGCAGTTCATTGATCTCAAAGCTGTAGTGTCGCCAAAGCGTGCACTCGTTGGTTAGTGATCACAAGGAAACATGCACTCATCGCCTGAATGCCGTCATCGGTTAGGCTTTCATAGAATGCGTTCACGCCTGCATGACGCTGACAGTCGTCGATGTCGATCTTTGAGGTATGTGGGAGGGAACATGATCGTTACCGGGGAATTAGAACAGAGCAGCACTTGGGAATAAGCTGGTCTTACCGAATACAAGCAACAACTCAACAATAATTCTTGTAATTCCCCTGTCTTTTACTTCTAGTATCTTTTCTTGAGAGTTTTATCAGTAAGAAACAATCAGTAGGATAGATGAGAGTGAAGGTATCTGATGGGTGTTGGTAGCGGTACACTGTTGGTAGCGGTACACTAAAACGGTGATCTCTTACATGTCTTTGATGTGTTAACGTAGTAAGTTTGGAGTGCAGAAACTTGGACGAGCACTAATTGTAGCATAGCTTCGCCTGTTTTCATGGTAGAACGTGAGACCAAGATTTTTCATGGAACGGAATGACGCCACTCGTTTTGGTACACATCGATGGGCGTTCCATGATATAATTTGTGACGAATGGAGATGATTCGATTAGATGCCGAAGTCGTCAGATGACTGCCGCTGTTAAAGGGTGCGAAGCAATTTGAAATGCGTGTAGAAAAGTGCGTGAGGGCATATCTATAGAGGAATGTGCTGCGTGCACACATACGGATAGAGGAGCAAGGAGCAAAGAGGGCCGATTGCGCCGCCCTGCACTAAAGAGAGCGTCATCAACTTCGAACGATGGTGATTGTTCGTGTTTCGTTGCCGGGTGTATGCGCGCATAGGGCATCCGCGTGGCGAACCTCCGAGAGCGACCTTTTTTTGTGTCGGCTGCGATCACGAAGATTACACCCCTTAGATAAGTAACTGTCTGCAGCCAACTGGCCTCTTGTCAACCCAGGCAGACCAGATTCGTGTTGTTGCTAGCCCGTTATTCGATCGCCACTTGCGGTATTGTTATCAGTGCTGGCCTTCGCCTGCATCGCTTACACTTGCTGAAATGCATTGGCTGGATTTGATTTTCTCGAACGGTAGGTGCTTTTTTCGTTCTCAGTCGCAAATAAACCTCCTCCCCACTATGACCTCTGTTTTCGGAAAATTCACTGGTTCACATTTTTCTGGAGCAAGTTTTCAATTCATTGTTTTTCATACTTCCAGAGATCGTTTTTTAGACAGTGAGAAAAAATCCTTAATGCAAAAACATGGTTAAAAAAAATTCTGAGTAACCAACGAGTGTTTGGCTTTTGTAAGACTAACGGGACTACTAAAAGTGCTAATGGTATTACATTTCTGGATGATTTACTTCGGAGCTATAGAAAATTTCAGACTCTTCTCACGCTTTTTAATTACTACGTTGTGGTTCACTTCCTGGAAGCTGCCAGGTTTCTGGCTGAGTCCGCTTTGAATTGAACAGAATCATCAGTTTTATTATTTGAGACTTGTCTATCCTACTAAACGAGCGATTTCACTCGAAAGAGCGATAAATAGTCTAGTTGATAGTTGAAGCTTTATTGGGTGGTTAAATCACCGCTGAAAGTTGTCGTAATTTATGGACGCATTGCAATGGTTATTTTGTTTGACGGAAAGTGATAGGTCTCAAATTTCCACTTGTCTTAAGGCATTGTATTGCATCACCTTTATTGAGGTACTGATACAGTTGGATTTCTCTCCGAGTTGAAATGTTTTGAAGGATCACGACGTTTCTATGATCATTACGTCGAGTCATATATGGGCAGTTATTTTGTATACGCGAAGAATGTTTCTTTCTTCAGAGGTGTAAATGAAAAAACATTGCGAGTGCTTTCGCAAGGGATTTTTTTACACTGGGCTTGTTGGATTCAAACATTGACGAATGGGATGTTGGCATAGTGGACAAATTTCAACGTTGAGCATTTTCATTGAGAGCTACTGTTTAAGGTTGTAGATGGTGGCACGCACGAATTATTGACTCCTCAAAATTTGCGCCTAATTATCCCGTTATGAGTGTTTGTGTTGGAACGGAATTGCCACAAAGAGTGCTGGTACCCGTGTGCACTTTGAAAAAACGTTTGACTCTATCGATTTCTCTCTTTCTTTCTCTCCCTTTCCTCTCTTTCGTGTTCTCTTTGACGAGAAGTTTTTCGATGCATTTGAACTCAACAATACGAAAGCGTAATGCTGCTTGCAGTGTATCTGTTTGTATAACAAAACGCTCCAAAAAAAAGCTTTTGATAGCTGGTTTAGTGATCGTTTTTGTACACTTATACATTAATATTTGATGTGTCAAAGAGATCGCATTCTCAAAATCGTCCTCCTCAACAGTGCATTCGATTAGCGTTCACTCTTCTACTGAGGGAATTGAGTCAAAGTTTCCTTAGTTCGAGGTTTTCTAAGTGATTTTACTGTGCCGCTCATGTCGATGAAAACCAAAAAATTGATAAAAAATAAACCATTTGGACCGTTGATTTATCTCTATTTCGAGAAAGTAACGTTGAATTCGTTATTTTGCATCACTTGGTTGTTAGATTCATTTTCATCAACTGCAAATATTATTTTCTTTTTCTTTTATGCAGTCAAAATTTATGGTGCGGTTTTCCCACTTAGAGTTGTATGCTTAGATCTTGTTTTCAGTGAGAGTGTCTTTTATCCTTCATTGCAGGAATACTGCGTGAAAACAAAAAAAGGCTGCACCGTTGTGTTTCAATCGAAAACAAAAAAAAAAGTTTGTTGTGTTTAGTGATGTTTAGCGATTATTCTCGATGAAAAATAGTTCTTCATCGCGATTATTCCAATATCTTTCCAAAGGTGTGAAATTTGTTGAGGAACGTCTTTTTAGCGGATCCGATTTGCATGCTTTTCTTTAGAAAGCCGACTCTGCTAACTTTCATTTCATTACTCGTCTATATTCTAAGGGAGCTGCAGCTTTCTTACCCGCTAGAAATTTTTTTTCCTGGGCGGATTCGCGTTATTTTTCGTATTTGAAACTGTTGCAAATCCACTATGAACTGTTTGGTTGTTTAGAGTTTCAATTCTAGTTTTTTGAACTATTAGACTATTTTGTGTGACATAGTCTTAAGAGTTTATGGTGGGAAACAAATCTAGCACAAAGAAGCGGTAGGCAAACATCTGCGCTTGAATGTTGGCACCTACATCGGCCATTCAGTTAGGTTTAACTCTGCGTTAGCTGCATGGTGAATGCTGTGTTGAAAGATCCTAAACTTTCGGCCTAGTTTGTGCCAGTTTTTCCGCTCTTTCTGGTGGTGATCAAGCGTTCCCCATCTCTAATTTATGGCGCGGTCGGAGACCGCGAAGGGGGAGGGGGAAGGGTGGGCGGTACACGAGGGAGGGGGAGAGGGGGGGGGGGGGGTGTGGCATCCGCGGTAAGTGCGTATCGTCTGTGTCAACGAAAAACCCACTCAGTTGCACTACCCCTATCGTTCCCTCTGCTGTCTCGTGTGGCTGCGACCTTACCACCTTTTGCTGCGTTACGCTAAGGGCGGTTTAATCTATAATATTTAGCTCGTGTTTTTATTGATGTTTTTCCCGAGATTATATCATTAATGGGCCCTACTAAACGAGCTATAGAACTTGAAGTTTTGACGATTAGCTGAAGTTGTCGGAATTCACTGTAAAAGATTTCATCAAATACCATATAACCTTAATTAAACCACTGGGCTATAATTCAATATTCTTGTAAAGATGCTGTTGACCACAGTAAAAAAGAATTTGCAGCAACAATTTTCACATGGTGCATTAACAATCTGTTTGTGCTATTAACAATCTAAGTGAAACATTTTTATTGGGTTGTATGGATTTTAGTGGAGGTAATACGATAACTATAGGAGTGCCATTGGAGATGAAGCAGAACATTCTTTCCGAATTAGGACGCTAAAAGCAGAGAATGTTGTGCAGAAGCAGAGAACGTGTGAACTTGCCACCAAATTTTGTTTTTCTATTTGAACTCACACGCGATGGTCTGTGCGGAATCTAGGGCGCTGCTCAAGCAGGCACTTTTTTCCGTTGTGGTTTTTCATCGTCGCTTCAAATTTGCACGTTGAGCGTAAAAGCGCGTCGGTTCGTGATCGACAGAGTACGTCGATGGGAAATGGGCGTTTCATCCGTGAAGGTAGTGTTGCATACGTCCAGTGGAGAAACGTTCCTACGTTGCAACGAAATCATTGTCATCGAAGTATCAAAACTATTGAGTAGAAAACAGAAACGCTGCATTCATGAACACCACCGGAAGCACTTCAGTGGAGGTGAAATGAGAACTTGCTGACGAGATCGCAATTTTTGTGACTACAGATGCGATAGGTCAAGTTTTTAGGTATCCAAGGACTAAAATGGTATTTGTCACTAAGAAGGAACAGAGTACAAGAGCGAAGATGGCGAGTTTTCTTCATTCATCGGTGATACGGGCTGGCAGCTCTATCGCTAATTTGGAAAGCATATTGACAACAAATTGTGCGTGAAGCATATGAGACCTTGCTTAGCTTATATATGCGACGTGTATGTAGGTCACCATGCGAAAGGGCATGTTGATGTTCTCATGCGCAAGTGCAGTATTCAACGCCATTTCATCAAGAAGGCGTTTCCAATTCACCATTTGAAGCCGGATGTGGAAATTCGCCTATGCCATGAATGTCCGTGCTCGATGCAGTCTTTATTCTTTCGTTGCTTCATTTCATCGCTGTTGCAATGTTTTCAACTGTAGTGAAATATATGGGGTTCTTCTTTGCCCTATGTGAATGATAATGGCGCCGTTACACCGAAACGTATCGCGCACGTGAAGATCTTTCTCTGCATTCCTTGGTTCGTGACACTAGCTGGAACGAATATCGGAATGCGCGTCGTATCGTCTGTTTGTATTTGATTCTATTGCCTGCAGTAGTCATATTTCTCTTTTTCTTTTGAGCCGCTTGCCTCTATCGGTTTTTATTTATTCATTTTTTATTTTTTGCATGTGCTGCAAATTGCAAACAAACATGATGGCCTTGATAGGTTGAAGCCAGCTGCCTAAGGGAATGTCGCATAAGTAGATCACTAAAGGAGGCCGCATTCTTAGGCTGCACGAATTAGATCTATCAGTATTGAAGCCGTTTTGTCGATGTTTCTAGCGCGCTGCACTTATCATGTCTTTCTGTGCTCTTCGCGCGAGGGCATTTTGCTGCGTTTCATGTCTGTCTCTTCGTATGTTTCTGTTTATCTATCGGACAGTTTCCGTTTTTGAACCGTGAATGCGGTAAAGATTAGATAATTGTAACTAGTTGTAGGTAACTCTTCCAAGTTGAATTCCGTTCTTGTTCATGGAATTGTTTCTACGTTATGGGCATTGAAAGTTCTTGTGATGTTCGACAGTCGGTGTTTATTTTTTGGATGGAGAAGAATAAACGACGTGATATTTTGCGAAGTAGAAGGGTGGTAGTGCCGTGTGATCTGAATTACACCGCAAAGCTTTGATGCTTTAAAAGATGTTATACACCGCTTCTGGTTTTATTATCTGTTATGCAGTTGAGCTATTTGGAGATTTTACACGTTGCCTTATCTGTTTGCCGAAGGTATAAAAAAAGCCGAGGCGCTAATCGTCCATAAAAGTACCATCCAAAGCAACTTTAAACGATTCGATGACATATTTTGCTCATTATCTATGAGCGGCATTCTCGATTCTCAAAAAAAAAAAAAAAAAAAAAAAAAAAAAAAAAAAAAAAAAAAAAAAAAAAAAAAAAAAAAAAAAAAAAAAAAAAAAAAAAAAAAAAAAAAAAAAAAAAAAAAAAAAAAAAAAAAAAAAAAAAAAAAAAAAAAAAAAAAAAAAAAAAAAAAAAAAAAAAAAAAAAAAAAAAAAAAAAAAAAAAAAAAAAAAAAAAAAAAAAAAAAAAAAAAAAAAAAAAAAAAAAAAAAAAAAAAAAAAAAAAAAAAAAAAAAAAAAAAAAAAAAAAAAAAAAAAAAAAAAAAAAAAAAAAAAAAAAAAAAAAAAAAAAAAAAAAAAAAAAAAAAAAAAAAAAAAAAAAAAAAAAAAAAAAAAAAAAAAAAAAAAAAAAAAAAAAAAAAAAAAAAAAAAAAAAAAAAAAAAAAAAAAAAAAAAAAAAAAAAAAAAAAAAAAAAAAAAAAAAAAAAAAAAAAAAAAAAAAAAAAAAAAAAAAAAAAAAAAAAAAAAAAAAAAAAAAAAAAAAAAAAAAAAAAAAAAAAAAAAAAAAAAAAAAAAACTGCTCTGTGAGCACAAACACCATCAGCGTAGAAGAATTCACACGATTATTAAATCACCGTCACGCCACAACGGTGAGTGTTATGAGATCAGTGAAGTCGAAATGCGACTCCCGAAAATTGGAAAGTGTTAGCGCTATCCGCTTCTTGACTCTGTCACCACTCTGATGCATAGGAGTCCGGAATTTTGCAGGAACCCCACACCTTCCGTCTACTGAGAGAGGGGGAAGGGGAGAAGGAGAAAGACCTGTTGGGATATAATTGCCAACTTCTCGGAAATTTGCATTTTTCAGCTTCTCGATTCGCGAAAACTGAGATTTCGACAGCTAAAATTTCACGATAACATAAATATTTATAAAATTTTGTCGTACTGCAAGCACGATTTGGTGATACAAATATCTATTCGAAATATTACTGAAGGAGAAGGAGAGTTGTCTTACTTCGAGGTACTCCAAATATTTCGAATTCCACATGTAATCTCATCGAAGCCGAGAGGAAATTAATGGTGGAAAAACCTCATTTGAATGAGTGTTTTTTCCCATTTTGCCGTTCAGCACTTCAAAAGCTTGATGTTGATACCGATTGTCGTAATGGTCGCTCTCGAATGTCAGCCTCATTATTGAGTGCGTTGTTGAATTTCTTTGTGAACTGGTTTACTGAAAGACATCGTTTTTTTCACACGCAATTATTTGTGGATTTTCATCTGAAAATCTAAGAAATGGATGGTGAATGAATGGCCACTTAATGGCTTCATTCGTGAGACCGATTCTGCAGTTTCTGCATCGATCATCAACTAGTAGAGATCGCTTCTTAGAACATTAAGTGACTTATCAACGAAGCTGATCTTGCCTATCGCCAACACCGATATTGTGTAATGTCTTCTGCCAAGTACGTCCAAAAGTTTAAGCTACGTTGGGCGGAGTAGATTAAAGCGAGGAATACGCTGGATTCTTTCCGATGTAATTGTGGAAGGAAATTCCATTCCGTTGGAGGTTATTCTGTTGTCTAGTGGAGTTCTTTATGGAATGGAAATAATGAAAATTTACGGTGAAAATAAACATGATAAATTTATATATTATTTGCAGAGAAGTAATTGTTGTGCATAGCAGAAATGAAGTGGAATGATATTTCAGAGGCCCTTCCAGACGATGGGGTGCAAATAGCGAATTTCGACGAGAATACGATGATCAACCAGGGCACCTCTGAATGGCCGTTGCCACAATTGACATTCCATCAAGTACACGGCGCGAATATTCAGATTCTCCGAGGTGGTCGAGTTGCAAAACGCAAAGAGTCATTCTGCAAAGGGCTTGCATTCAGCAGCAGGTTATTATCCGCTTGTTTTTGTCTATTTTCAGGCAATTTGCAAAAGAACTGAGCTAAAAAGCTCATGTTTTTGGTGTACTTAGTGATAAAACATTTTGCGGAAATAAATTGCAACGGACGACAGAGGATTGATGGAGTTGTTTTCTAGCAGTTAGCAGCTGGCGGGGGAATGAATCCTCTAGTGTCGATGTTCCGTTCGACTCTTTGGTTTCGTAAACAAGTCAATCTATATGACCTATTATAGGATGTGAACAAAGGCAATATCTGGTACGAACTTTGCTTCATTTTCTATTTACTGGCGGTCAATTTCCGAGATGTATTCATCGATATTTTTGCTGATTCTAGAGGAGCACTACTGGTCATCGGATTTTCATTTCGTGCGCGCTTATTTGCTAGAAAAATAGATTTTATTGGTAGAAGTGGTATGGTGAAGGTGATTCGAGAGAATATCCAAGGAGGCATGATGTTTGCGTTCGCCAAAAACAGCAAAAACAATAGAAGAAACAAACCTATAAGCTATCTGACATCATTGTTGCCACTTTTGTAACTGCTTATTGTTTGGCAAAATATGTGGTTAGTGAAATATTCATCACTTCGGTAATGTTGTCCGTTAAGATTTTAGGCCCATTCAAATTGACGAGCAAGTATGCATTCGCTTCTCGGAGGTGGTAACTAACTGGTCGGGCGTCCTCCGCTTCGGTGTGACGAATGTTGACCCACAAACTTTTCATGATGTCGAGTTGCCCAAGTAAGAGTTTTACTATATGCGAACGTGCACGAACGTCAATATGTGCCATCTGTGATAGCTGAAAAAGGGTGGTCTCAGAGGGCGTCTGCGAATATCATGACTGGCATCTGTTTTATTTATTTATTTTTTTTAAATATTGGATGTGATTTCTTACTAATGGATCGTTCATTCGGAAACTAAAATTCTTCAGCTACTTAATGTGATTTTCAAGCAGGAAAGTTCATAGCTAAGAAGCACAGGTTTATTAGAGCATCCTTTTGGGTTTTATTTTTCCTCGCAAGACGGCAACGCGTCCATTCAGCTGCTACGAAAATGGCTTTCTGGTAGCGTAAGGGAATCAAATTTTAAAACAACATTTAAGTATGGGGGTCATGAAATAACCCTAATGCACTTTGATGGAATAATGTTACGAAGTTGGAAGATGCGAACTTTATTTCAAAGACGAATGGTAAATGCTTCCTTTTTTGCTTTGCTATGTTCGCAGTTAGGCCTTCGTGTCGTATGAGGTCCAGTTGTAGTGTATGTCAAAAATCATTTTGCCATTTAGTGAGTTGTGCTTATATAAAGGAGATCAGGTAACATCTGTCCGGTGTGACTTTATTAATATTTGGCCTTTTTTTTTAATTTCCAATCTTATGTAATAATCTGTTTTCATTGAGACGAAGAGGCGTGGCGCATGTGATTGGGAATTAATGCGTACGAAATTGAAAAAAAAACTTGCTTTTATTGGCGAGTAGTTCTGGAATAATTACACGAGCCTAATATTTAGAGGTTTTTTGCGCTAAATTTGCTAACGTCAGATTCGCATGTCCTGATTTGACAAGCAAGGATGGATATTGGGCAAAGGCGTTGCCGGAACGCTATTCGGTTGAGGGCTCCATCTTGCATTTCTACGTGAATGCCGAAGGTGAGCTATATTACGGCATCAACGGTGTCCTAAAGGGGCAATTCCTGAACGGCATCAATGTGCTATTACCTCTTTGGGTAATCGTCGATATTTATGGCAACAGTTCTTCGCTCGAATTTGTTGGTGAGTGGATTGTTTTTGTTTTATTCGAGGCTAACAGTAAAATGTCACAGTCTCTTAAGCCCACGAATCATTCGATAGTGTAGCTGATCCAGTCGTTTGAAATAACATTGGCTGCTAGTTTTTTTTGGCGGAGTGGAATAGTAATCAGCCATTTGTAATGGGACCAAAAGTACTCTAATTTTATAAAAAATGGTCATTTTATATTTTCTGCATCCAGTTGAAGGCGAATGTTGAATTAAATTAGTGCTGTGCTGGAGGGTCTTTTTTGTTGGAAACGGAAGAGATAGGGTAACAAAGCACGCAAAAATAGTTACACGTTTCACGCTTTGGTTGCTTTTTTAACGAATTACGAGGTGTTTTCAGCTCTTTATCTCGCTCGGAGTTTTCTGTTGAAGGTGAAAACACAGAAAAGTAATCCGGGCATTTCATTTCTTTTGATTTGTTCCATTCTATATTAGTGAATATGTGAGAGTCGCATGTCGAGGCTAATGTTCAAGCATCCTCATGGACCGTGGCGGAGGAATGGCACTCCTTTCTGATGGCGCCATTCTCCAAGTTGTTTTCGTTTATCGGATTCTCTATGGCATTTAATTGTTTTGGTTTCCATCGAGCAATGACGAAAGAGAGTGAAAGCAGTATAAGCGATAGAGGATATTTGAGAAGTGAATTTGGTAGTTGTTGTGAGGGAATCTAACCAGATCGCGTGAACTGAGTCGTCGTATCATGGAATTATGCAATGTCAAGGAAGCGTTCTTCTTGGCGATCCGCCTTCATGCTTCGGAAAATGCTACTTGGCCGCTGTAATTGTGATATCAGTTTGGCTTTATTATTTAATAACTTGCATCATTGAAGAGCGAATAGTCCTTTATTCCGTCCCACGGGTTTTGATATTATAATGTGTTTATTTTTGTAATAGTTTGATACTGTGACAGTAAAATCTGTTCACAGCCTCATAGGGGTCCGTCTAAGGTTTCCTGCGGTGTTTTATGCGTAGGTTAAGGCAAAGCCGTCAGTCTACAGATTTGCTTCCATGAAGTACGCATTCAGATGAGTGAATGAAATTGAAGATAATGGAGTGAGGAATTGCTGGCAAAGAAAAGTGGTGCTTATAGCGCCAACTTACACCAAGTGATATCCAAACCCGAGATCTTCACCGGTAAACACACCAAACTGTGAAAGAATTAGCCAACGTGCCATCTCTTTGAAAATCACATCCAATCTAACACTTCGACTGGATTTTATTGTAGGAGCGGAGTTGTTTCGAGGATCCAGTGTTTGCTTGTGTTACCTTTCCTGGGTGGTCTTTCTTGATGAGTTCATCACGAGGGCGGAGAGGGATCTGAAGTTTCTTCAAGCATCTCCATCTGTTTGATTTTGTTTTGGAAAACATCTTGAATTTCCTTGGTAACTCTGCTTGCACTGAACTGTTCTCTACTCTTGGCATTAATTTTCTTGTAGCATCTAAGACCTGAATATTAGCGAAAAGCTATGTGACTTCAAAACAGCGATGAAATGTTGCTAACTGAAGTGATTTAAATGATGTAGGCTTGTATTTAGTGGATGTATGATAAACTCAGTTTCAGTGATACCTTCTCAGAAACTTCGCATTTGTATTTCTTCTAGTCAAATGGTCAGTCTTACTGTGGGGCATGCTTGGATTGGCATCACCGCAAGTACGTCATTTTAAGCGATTTCTCGACGTTTTCTGAAGAAGCGGTGATAAAAATTTTCTGGTAATGCAGTGAGTAGCGGAAGTGAGAAAAGAAGTGATGCGGAGCAGAGCAGATCTAGTATTGTGATAGTTCGCTGTTGCTAGAGTGAGTGAATGGGACGGGGGTTGGATTCATAGGCCTTAACCGTTTGGAGCTGTTTGAAAGACAATATTTATATGTGCGATATTTTGCGCGGTGAACGGAATGTGAGGAGGAAATTTGCATGTGGCATGTTATATAAATTACTCGATGGCTTCATTACGATTTCTGTATGTTCAAATTTCCTTCAGTATTTTCATTCCATTCATTGTCAGCTGATTGGTACTGCTCGTTGACGTCCACTTTCTGCTTAGTTTTTGAAGAATTGGGTAAGATTTCGTAGAGAAAAAAAATCGGAGTTTAGCATGAAAAAACGGGAAATGGTAATCTTGATATTCACTCGTGAAGAGTTCTTTTTTTTTCGACAAATGAGCACCTTTAAATGACGAATCACGGTGTGTTGAGATCGTTTTCAAGAAGCGTTCTTCGTCTCCAATGTCAACAGCCTATTGTGTTGCTTTCTTCGTTCTTTTCCGAACATTTTGGAGACGTTTTTCCGCTGGAAGAGTTGAGTTCTTTTTTTCCTTTTTTTTAGGAGTGATAAAAAAATTCAATTCTGAGGATTTTTTCAGTGGAACGAGTTTGTTTCCTTCTATCAGTTGTTTCCAGTATTCTCCAATCTATTGAAACCAGTTATGAGAATTCTCAGTATTGTCTCTTGTTGGGATGGACTTATATTCGTTATGTTATTGCGTGGGTAGGATCTGCTTCTGATAATACTGAATCTCTTGATTAGTATTCGGGTGACAAAATTGCGGTCTTCTTCGAGGGATCCGTGAGTGATGTCTTCTGAATTGGATGATTAGATTGCTAGAAATTTCTGCATTTCCGAGTGACTTTTCTTTGGAGTGGTGGACATTTTCAGTTCTTTCTTTGCTTATTTCTTGTTCAATTGTAAATCGCTTTCTGAATATATGGAATTCTACATCGAGTCTTGACGCAATAACGGAAAAGAGATGAGGAAAGAGCGCAAGTATGTATATTTGGCGTATGCCGATGAGACTAGCATATTCGGCTTGAATTTCTGCTGTTCGATTGGTCAGTTGGAGTTGGCTTTGCGTTTTTTTTTTTTGTGAGATTGTCTTCGTGTGGCTGTGAAACCCTTTGGGATTTTTCGCAAGGCTTGCTTAGCGGTTGAAGCCTAGTTGAGTTTTTATTAGGTAAGAAGTGTGGATTTGGATGTGATATATACTGAAGTTGGTGGCGATCAATCGGCGTAGATGGATGGATGGAAAGCAATGTGGTGCTATGCTGCTCTCATATGATTAGGTCTGCTGGAGCGGGCGTGTCCTTTTGGTTTCTTATTTGGTTAGTGCGGTATGTTGCCCGCGCGTCTGTGTATTGTTCGTTTTTTTTTT
>JAARMF010002144.1:1371-30666 GCA_022844705.1 Toxascaris leonina
TGGAAAGCAAGAACGCGGCAGACTGCCAACAAGATGGGGTTTCGACTTCTACATGGCACTGCTAGGACGCGGCGAGTTCAGGATCGAGAAAGATGGAAAAATTGCCAGCTGCATCGATGGAGACAACGACGAAATCGATGAAATCACAGCTGTTCAATGTGATCAATGTACATATATATGACGATTGTTTGTTGTTATAAACCTTGGGATGCGCCGAATCACATATAGATATTTTTACTGACGTTTCCGCTCATTGAGCCATAATCATTGGTAAAAACCCTCAAACCTGGGCAAATAAATATATATAGCTGTGAGGAGAATATTTGAGACTACAAAATACGTTGAAAAAAGTAATGTTATTCGAAACGTGAATTGGAGCATGAGAGTTGGTGAAGATGAGGCGGCTAGAGAGCATTGAAGAGGTGAGCATGAAAGTTTCGGTGCGAAAGTGATGTAAATCGGTTTGTGCCCATTCGACAACACACTAATCCGCCTTCTCGTTTTGCATTTTTTGATTGTATTATCGCATTGTCAGTCGACGCAGTGCATTTTTCATGTTTTTCCATTGTTTATTTCATTTATAATGTAAAATTTAGTTCCTTTAGTCACTATGAGCGTTTAAGAGAGCGACGGGGTACGTTTGAGGATTATGACCGCTTCCCTCTATTCAAATGCCTCCAGAAATCTTTGCACTTCACCTAAGTTACTGTACAAAGTTCACCCCCATTTACCATTTACTTTTCCACTTCCTTGAAAAAATAAAGCCGTTTTAGCCGATTATACAAATATTACTGCTCTACTAACAGTGCCATAAGCACTTAAAATTATCGATGTTCGAGTATTGAGTGGGTAAAAAGTGTCTGCTGGTCTAATGATTGGTGTGGTCATGTATTTGTCCGTCTCAATAGTGTAAAATACGACAACTATAAGCATAAACAACATTACATACTCATAAATGTGTTCACATAACTCCCAAACATCGCACTTTTGCGGCATATTACTGAAGCTCTATAGGAATTTGTAACACCGTGAACATGTCGCTCGCCGTTCTCTTGAATTCCTCATCAAAACACTGTGCTGAGCGCATGTCGAATTTCTGTTCTCATCAGCAATCCAAAATTTTTTCATATATCCAACCATTCTTGACGAGTTCTTCCTGCAAATTGTTTATCTATTTTGAGGGCCACTATGGGTGCTCCTTTGATTGTTTTCTCATCTGCATTAAGTTCGCTGATTCTTTAGATTTTTTTTTTTGAAGTGCAGTTCTTATTGCTTTGAAACTGAATTAATGAGAGGAGGAAGATACTTCAAGGGCCATGAGTTTATATTTATTCGAAAAATGGAAATATTTTCCGAAGAAGAAAATCATTCCATCCACAACCGATGCAGTTGTACCAGAAAGTATTATACATCTTGCACTGTAGTTGATCGTATGCCACAGGCACGGTACAGCAGTGTATGGAATTTGAGGCCACAAGCGCATTATAAATATTTTTGGGCATTGGTACAAGAAAAGTACCGCATCAATTATTGGGTGAAAGTGCACGTGCATCATGCCATTTCTAATTGTACTTCCGCTCAAATTACACTTTAGCTGTCATTGAAACCAGTATTAGTGCATCATTGTGTTGCCGCAGTTTCATATCTGTGCGTTGAGTCCTGATTGGTATGCATCCCACACGCACTGCCATCCAAAGCACGTTGTTGAGTCCTGCGTTTTAGATCTTCAAAATAATCACTGAATGTGTTGGATTATTTTGCCTTCACCCTTTGATCTTTGTAATTTCTCTACTCTGAGGTGCGTTGACATGTCACTATTCTTCACCATGAGAGAATTCGGATATGCAAAACTCGTGGAAATTTCCGAAGTCTTTGTGCTTCTTCTGATCCAACCCGCTCGACTTTATGCTGTAACATCTTCCACGTATTCCATATATTTTCTGCTAATGTGCCGATCCTAGCAATGGAAAAAACATTTTCTGCTTGGTCTTTCCATTTTATGGTTTCAAAGAAATCCTCCTTTTAACGGCAACCTTTTCGTTAGAAACTTTTAGGGAATTAGACCTTCCAGAATCGCAGATGGGTGAGAAAGAGATGAAACTGAGTTTATTTGACGAATGCGGCAAATAGAATTAGTCTTTATTTTTCGATTGCTTTCCCCTGTCTTCGGCGTTGCAAGGCTGCTTTCGTCGGATCTGTTCTAAATCTTGAGCGAAGATGGAAATCTGCTGCGACGCTCAATGGGCCAAATTCGCAGCCATATCTAACGCATTTATGACGTGTGATTGGAGGAGGCTGCAAGTATCCTAGATGTGGCACATCAAACGATGGGTCAGAACATCAAAAATGCTGTCAAACATCTGACAGGAAGCCGTATATGCCGAGCAGACAGAAGCATTCAGCTCTCGGGAACGTCCAATAAAATGGTATGCACAACCAACAGTGTTTAGAAGACCGTAGAAAACGTTGAAAAGTTACGAGTTGTGCAAAACGAGCGATTCGTTCTCCCAAACTTTGAGGGAGTACTTTGACCCGTTTTAGAAAATGTCGGTTGGGGCGTAGGTTGCAACTGACTTGTTTACTGCGACAACAGCTCATTACCTTGCATATAGATGCGCAAAAAGTTAAAAGGATTTGGTCGAAAATCTTGAAGGAGAAGAGCATCGATGCACGTTTGTAGATTTGTAAACGATTCAGGCACAAATTATGTGTGCACCCTCAAGAGAGAATTCGAGGTAAAGAAACCATAGACGGCGAACAGAAAACGGTAGTGACCAGTTAAGATGACGAAGGTGGCGGTGAATTTGTTAACTGAAGCGAGTTCAATTAGGACGAAGTGATTGTGAAGATAAGGCTAAAATAATGGGGTCCGATGTGCGGTGAATGTAAAGACTGAGCTACAGAACCGATAAGCTGCAGTTGATGCTGGCAGATGGTTTGAAGGCAGCCGGCTGCTTGTGCGTAAGCCGATATCCTCGTGAGTGTCATACGGAGCTCCGAGAAAAATCAACTCGCAGCAGAACGTCTCTTTGCAAAATCTGACAGAAGTTTAGTAATGTTTGGCGGCAGTCATTCGAGCTCTACTCGCCATGGTGCCTTGTCTTTCGTCTCAGGGACAATCTGATTGAAGTGCTTTTCTGAAAGGCTCAAAATCAAAGGAGAACTCCATGATCATCTTCTTGAATCTCTTGAGTGGAATCTCTTGAGCCAAAATACTGGGTATAGTAATACACCGAATCCAGAACCTTAAGTATAGTAGTATAAACAGAATTCACCAACGTTTTGAAGAACTTATAATTAAAGTGTTGTGTCATTTTTGGTGAGTAGTGCAAGCGTAGTATTACACCGAAGATTTTGATAACACGGCATTAGTGCATCATTCTACTATGGATTTAAAGGCGAAGAAGAGGCGCCGTAGAAGGGGTTATGAAGAAGAAACATTCTGGATATGACTTTCTTCAATAACCTTTGCAAGCACATAGAAAAAAGGCTCAATTTGATTTACGGTAAGTGCCAGTTGAATAATTAATTCGAATATTTTTGCGCAATGTTCAAAAGGACTTGATCAAAAACTCTTTAATACAAATAACAGCGAAAATCAGCATCAGTAATGAATATTGACGTAAGCAAATCGAAGACATTCTTGCAATGCCGGTGATTTACATGACCGAGGGAGTCTTCTACGAGGCATGACATCCGATTTCCTTCATAGAGGCCACGATGAAGGTCCAAAAGAATATCCATGCACTTCACGAGCGTTTCATTCGCGGGGATTCCGACAAATTCGAGGTGCTGAAGAAAATACTTATAAAGCGATTTGTTGATAATGCTATTTGACGTGGTTATTTTTGCGTTCGGCTTCGCCATTAAAGTCATTAGTGCATGTTTTTCTTCATAAGTGTTTAGTGTATGTTCACTATTCACATAGTGAAATAGCGATTAGTCGGTCGGATTTTCTTAACTGCCACGCCGCTCGAACTTATAATAGTCGATAAAACAACGAATAATCAACAATCTTTGGTTCAATCACTTGTTCAGCATGCATATTTGCATATTCAGTAAAATCTCAACTAAGTAAACATTGAGTGGCCAATTGACCACTTGAAAATCCCATATTTTTAATGACTTTCCTTAAAGATTTATTCACTTCAAGCTGGACGAATGTTCTAGCCCCGAAAGAAAAAGTGGATCTGATAATGCGACATGGCTTAGTGTCAAATTCAATTGTTAGAGGTGACTTGTGGCAAAATAAAGTGGAGACAAAGTAATATAGGTGTATTGGAAATTCCAAATGGAGTACATTCATTAAGTCAGTAAGAACGGGATTGTATCAAATAGAGCACAAAAGACGGTAGATTCGTAGTTGTGCTTAGATGTACGATGCCACCGTAGTATTTAGATGACAACTGTGCACCTAAGTGTTTCAGTGAATGCACTCAGTGATAGACAGCAGCATCTTTCCTATCGATTTCTCATCTTATTCCAATTAATATAACCTTCATCACTAATGAATATATTTTAGTCCGAATATAGTGCTGATTGAGTCTCACCTTTGGAGTCATCTTTCATTATCGAGTCATAGGTGAAATTGCAGAAGAGTGATTCATCTTTTTCACCTTTTTATATGCTTGCGTGACCGGTTGTGCGACGCTGACGAGAAAAATAGAGGCACGTGGAATGTCGAAAAATCTTCTCGCAGCCATTCGAAATTGGCGTACGGAAATGAGTGTAACAATCGGATTTAATGAAAAATAAATACATGTTGCACCATTGATAATTATCCAAAAAACATGTGACAATTGAATCGCTGAATCTAAATTGCGAAGCTTTATGATCGCTGAACGCTAAATTCGTTTTATTAACGAAATATTTGTATTATTCTCATTTCAATAGCTAAAATAAATGAACTCTATTTTCCATATAAAACAATAATGAATTTATTGATGGCACCGATATGCGTAAAATATCGATCTTCGAATGCTGCACTATTTGTCATATAAGGAACATAGATATGATCTGGAAAATGAATTTCTCATGTTGTATAACCAAAAAAAGAAAAAGAGTACAGAGCAGGAAGCAAAGTTGTTCCTGAAGATACATAAATCAATGCGCTCATCACTGCCGAGCAACAAATAATGTAGTAGCAGCAATGTGGAGCAGTGACAAATTCGTCATATCTTTTGCATGAGAGTTGGATGGCTTGAGTTCAAGTCTTGAAGCTCATATCAAAAGACGTCTGTAACAACGTGAGATGGTTAATTTCATGACTAAGAATCATGCTCGAGATGAATAATAATTGAAACATTCGCCTTAAGTTCGTACCGATAAAGAAGAGTGCCTCTCCGGTCGCTTCAGGCAATACAAAAATGCAAAGCATTATCGTTTGTGCCAATAATCCGTACATACATTTTTTCCAGTAATTCAATTTGACTCTTCTCAAAGCGTTTAAACCAACTGTAAATGAATACATGCATTACTTATTGAAATTTGCCGTTCAAAATGATAGGGAAGAAAAAACGAATAAACCAGAAGGAAATAACTCAAACAAACTTGATTCCAAAGACTTATTTCGTCTCTCCTGTTATTTTCCATTATGATTTGCAACTTGGAACAAATGAAGTGTGAAGTTGGTTTGGTTTGTCGATTTAGCGCATCCAGGTCCCTAGGAAATGAGCGAACGATGTCATAACAAAAATTTGTTGAAAGTGTTTATTAGATTTTTAGTTTTTAATTTTGAATTGATTATCATTTCATTGCTGAACTCACATCAGTCTAGGTTCTAATGACTAATACCGCATTGCTGCTCGGAATCATTGGTACCTAATCCACAAGTGAAGTATTAAAATATTGCGCTAGCATCAGTGACGAATTAAGAAAAAACACATTAATTTGGAGCTTATTGACTGAGATGTGATTTCTGGAGGCGCATTTATGATCATCCAGACCAGTCTGATAGACATGTAAGAAGCGAACAGATTCTCTAGGCAATATGAGCGGAATATCGGAAGAAAGCTTGCATAGTCTCGTGCACAGAGCAAACCTTTTCTTTTGTATTGATAGAGGTGAGATAATATGCAGATATTCATGATGAGAGCCGCAACAACTGAGAGTGGAACAACAGGCAATACAATCAGTGATGCGATAAAAGGCATCCTGGCTGTTGGACCACAAATATCCTCCATACCGATTTCGCCGAAAGCAAATTGTAGAGTATTCATAACACCGTGCTATAAAAGCTCCTTATCAACTTCACAACTGCTAAATAAGAGCGAACAAGAATGCTAGAATGCTTTATGTGTATGCGTCTTTGCGTCCCACTCACTTGACCAACCGGCCACACAAATTCTCAATTAAGCCAACCGCTTCTATAAATTTGGCTTTCTTTCTCCAAGGAAAATCGTCTTTTCAGTCCCATCGATATAAAGCCCACGCAAACTATCTTCCATTGACGAGTGCTTCTGAATTCTTTCAATATTCATAAATCAATTTATAAGAGAATTCATATGCACGATGCTACCCTACAATTCAGATGTCATGCACCACACTGGATAACTTCCATCAGTGGTTGCAAAATATTTACGACTAGCACAATTCGCCTACACAAATATGCACCTGCAAAACGCATTGCATCTGCGTTGGGTCTGTGCATATGCGTGTGTGTTTCTGTTCATGCGTCGGGTGGTTTCAGCTCATTTACGACTGAAGCTAGAGTGGCGCAGTTCAATAAATACAATGAATGCATGACTTCTTATACCAATATTAGAGTTGCCCAATCACCATTTAAAGGAATAGATGCTAAGAAATTTGCATACGCTATCAGCCAAATGGAGTGTTATTTTATGGCTGACAGGTTGCAAAATAGCGAATCTTTTGTCGAAAGAAGATTGCTGCAAATAATCGTAATATACGAAAGATTTGTTGCATATATTTTATTATTTACCGGCGGCTAATAGTATCTATAGATTTGATGAACGGAATTGCAGAATGAATATCACGGACGCTTCTCAGATTGTATAAAATGGAAATTCGACACTTTCTGCAGCCTTAAATGCAGCTTTTATTTAATAGCTCAGAAGGATTCCTGATCTCCATATTCAGTATGGTACAAGGTATATTTTGGAGAAGTCGGGCTTCAAGAAGTGGGACAAAAAGTGTAGGGCACGTTTTAAGGAAAGGAATGCGAAGGGGATCCTGTCATGAGGGCAAGACAAACAAAATGTACACAATGATGCTAGAGAAAGAGCCTTTGTGATTTATTCACTGCAAAGAACCTCTCAAGACGAACTAAACTATCTAATTTCGCGATGTTAACTGCTGCAAGCAAAGCTTCGAAAGGATCGGGGAGGGAGGGAGGGGGGGGGGGGGATGAGAAGGGACGCCACTGCGTGAAAATGGTTTGACCGTAGAGATTTGCATGAATGAAGCAGACGCTACACGGACTGAACACAATGCAGGTTATGTGCTTGGTGCACGATAACATGCCATATTTCTTGTGCATGTTGGGCCCAGGATCCTTCTTTGTGTTCTTGGAATGTGTGGGAAAAAAAGAAAAAATTAATCGTGCCTGTTTTGTGGGGAAAGACAGAGGCTGTTTCGATTTGACGTGTTACTGATTCCAACTCTGTACGTTATATTTATTTCAGGAGAGATGTGGTCGTCATCTCATCAAAGAAGATGACTGAGTATCTAATTCTGAGCAAAGAGCCAAGACACACATGGGTATATATCGACGCTATTTCAATAGAGAGTTAATTGCTGTTATATCGAATTTCAGCTTTAAAGTATTGCCTCTATAAAATAAGATGAATGCAATTAATGCAAAGAATTCAACAAAACAAATGAACAAGTGTGCCAGAGAATATTGAACGATATGCGCTTTTGCATATCGGTCGTAGTGGCTAATTTTTGGTATGAATTGCTTGCAAAATGAATGCGCAAAATAACGTCTCTATGCCTCAGGAATCCTGGCAACCCACGGAAGTTTGCAGAATATTCGTTCTTTCTTAGTTGGCTGATATGAAATTCAAATTGCAACTGTATTTCTTGCAATGTGCTTATTTAGTTGGTTGATATGAAATGTATAATGCATACACATTTCCTTGTAATCTCCGATGTAATTAAAAAAATTGCAGTTAAACAGACTGATGTGCAAGTGGACAGAGGAGGAGAAAAGATCGTGTACAACAATATTCATCGTTCGCATATTTTTATAGGAGATTCTCAACGGAAATGAACACTTGCAATAACTCACAACATAAAAGAAAATCGAGCCAAATAGAAATGCGGTCGATATAGCACTGAAGTTTACATTCCAAACGATCAAAGCATAGCGATCGATTGTCACAATCTGCAAAGCTATATCGATCAATTACTTATTGCATTATAAGCGTGCATCATGGACGTCAAGTACACTTCTGAGTGGATCATGTTTAATTGTCATAATATGAAGTGAAGAGGTAAGGAGTGGTGGTGAGGGGCTTGAAGAATGTAAATTTAATTGGCTCTTTATCAGTTAGAAGCATGTTTTCAATTTTTCGTAGCTGCAATATCTTTTTGATGCAAGAAAATATAATATGGCATGAGGTCATAGGTCAACTGTTCCATAGTGAAAGTGATGAAGCATTAGAATATCGATAATCAGTCAAGTTCTGTGAAAGTGATGACGTGTTATGTGACATTATCAGCGATCTGACTAAGCTCTTAAATCTAGAGCTGCTGAAACGTTCTCCTCCTCAAACCCATTTATTTTTGTGCTTTATCTCCTGTTTCAAGCATTCGCTTTTTTGAAACAGCCGTTGGGCATAGGATGGTGAGTTCATACTGCGATGAAGACTTTCAAGAAAAAATTGAGATAAATATTGATGTTTGAACCAGCATCACATGAGTGAAGGGATTGTTGTGTATCGATCACTTTTTATGTGAAATCATATGCCGTTTTTCATCTTATTGATCACTGGAACAAGTATCGTTGAAATGTTTTTAACGTCATAAAAAATTTTCTCCCGGAAGATTTGATGTGTTTGTGAAAAGTGTTGTCGATCCGTCAACCAAAAAAACATTATTTTTCTAACCAAAACAGAGATATGTGCTGCGCTGAGTGTCGATCCAAGCATTCGTCTTATTAGACTGCAGGTGAGGACACTCATTGCAGTATTATAGTAGAGCGATATCAAGTACCATGAATATAAAATCGTCAAACCAACCGCACCATATAAAGTGCAAAATGACATTCCAATTATTGAATACTGCAAGGAAATTTCATCAAAATTAATCTAAAGCACCGAAGAAGCACTTTTCATTGTCGGTCTGAAGCTAGACATCACTGCACACTTACGCTTGCTATACCTGTCACTACTGAATATTTGGTTCGATGCACGATACTGTTCGGTTTTTGCCGATCGGAACAATCCCATGTCAAAATTTTATTGCATCTTATCTTTTTCCTCTATTAAATGAGGACAAATATTAAGGCCATTTTACTTCGTCTTTTTTGCATCATAGTGCCATTATCAAAGAGAATGTTCGTCTCATTAACGAAAGACCTCTGTATCTGCTTGTTGCTTCAGCAAAAGTGCAAGTAATTCACTGAGTAGTATATTGTCACATATGCACGATACTCTCATCGTCAACTTTTATGCATGCAATAAATGAACTTAAACAATGAACAACAAATTGAAAGTGTTGACATAACACAACTCGTTTAGAGTGTTTGCATATTGCTTATGTTGAACTTAATAGCAACAATAAATGTTTTCTTTTATGATTCGAATATTGTAATCGTTTGCGAGCGACATTTGGGATTTTCAAAAGAAATAGAAATTTCTGCGATCCAGTTTTTACTCAATTCGATCCAATATTGTAAACAGAAATTGACTGCTTGTTGGCTTACTCTAATTTCAGCTGCACCATTGAAGGCATTCGGTTTCATCGATATATAAAGGATAAGAATATTGAGTGGTATCCCTGGTATCGTGCATGCGAAATTCGTAATACAATCGAGTAAATAACCCGGTTGCACATGAGTTATATTATAGAAGTGTAAAGCCATGAATTGGTATCCGAAATGAGTAATAAATCTGAAAATGATTAGGGAACAATTTCCATGCGGAGCAATTGCAATGAATGAGAAAACGCGAGTAACAGTTTCGCAATTAGTAATTTCATTCCGCAGAATTATTTGCATTATTTATTGCAATATGAGGAAATTCGACAATAAACAAAATTGACCACTTGTATTCATCATGTACTAATAAAATTTGAGGCGATATAACGCAATTATTATCGGTTGTTTCATAATAGGGCTAATTAGAGTGCATGTTTTAGAGCTCATATTGGCAAATAGGCTTTATTGTTCTAAGTAGAGTGATCTTTGTCGGATGTGAGGAGAGGAGAGGAGAAAGCGGAGTTTCTTTATGAGATATGAGGTTGTTTTTAGACAGGATAAGTAAATCCATTTACTTTGCAGTATCCCTATTCGCATTTAAGCCACATTATTGTAGTGAGAAAAAACCCTCCATAATTTATGAAACAAAACTGCTATTACAAGCGCAGTTTTAATTTTAAATTCAAATGCAACTTTCGCAACAACTTGAAGGAGCACTCTATTATATCCCTGCATACGATTGTTATTGCGAATTGTGTTGATGACATTGAGCAGCAACATATTTTACATCAAACAAGTTCCATCCCACTTCCCACAGATGTATTCGGCTTTTTCTGACCTCAGTGCGGTATTCATTAAGCAAATATTGTAGAAATTAATATCGTACTGAAATATTCTTTGTTCATTGGAGGCAATGGCAACTGGAGATGATCGTCTTGTACTTCACATACAGTCATAAAATTATTTTACCTAGTTGGAAGGATTCACCTTATTCTTTAGTGGAACATGAAGCTATTGAGTTTCGATAGACCGCGAACAAAAAATAGCTGCACTTAGAGAAAGGACCTAAACTGAAAGACAATCGGCCGTCGAACTTTGTTCTGTCCTCTTGATGGTGAAGGCCCTCAGCCAATGAAAATCCACCACGATGGCTGTTTATCGATGCTGAGGACGTGATCTTGGTTGGTTAGTATCTTACTTTTGCCAATTCTTGACGACTTCGGTGGTAGCAAACTCGACCATCAGAAATGTTTCGTTCGGACCAGCCGATACTTCTCGCATTACAAATCTCTCTCAGAATCGCCCCATCGGGCGTCGCTGCACCTATATCCTTGTTGCAGTCTGTAGTCACTTGGGAATTCAACTCAACAAACTAAAGCGTCTTCAATATTTATCTGAAGACACAAAACAATAAGACGCACTCATTATGGCGCACAACAGTCCGAAAATATTGCACGATAAGCCACAAAACAATTGTACCAAAAAGATCCATTGGTTACTGTTGAAGAGGAAAGAGGTTAATGAGGTAGAGTGTTGGCGAGCGGAAGAGAATCACCTTCTTCATTTAAGAGTGTATATATATATATATATATATNNNTTCTGCGGTCATTAAAGTTGGAATTTAATACTACAACAAATTGAAATCAGCTCCTCAGTAGCCGACACATTATGCTATCAGCATAACAACCTCATGGTGCTGATAAAAGCCCGACACAAAGCAAGCATTTTTTACAGAAGCATAGAGCATTTTTCAGCATTTCATGCATTCATCCATCACTTTCACAAGTGTTGTTCACCCGAAGCATTCTTGATGCCCTACTCTGTCTTGTCCTTAATCGTAAGAAATTGTGAATCAGTTTCCCGAATTTCTCACATTTTTATGTTCTGCAAAAAAAATTTCCTTCAATGGCAGCTTAGTTTCACCATCTAAGAACCTGAAACGATTTCATTCCTTTTCTTTTCATTCTAGCGGTCATTCCCGATAAAACTTACACTATTTGAATTGTTTCGTGAGCGCCGACACGAATTCATAGTTCACAATTCAAGGATTTCCTCAGGATTTGTTTATCTAGAATGAAGGCTGTTGAAATCACACTTCTTTTCTTCTGAATATGCAACTACTGAGTTGCTTCAAGCTGTCTAGATTTCCTCAAGCGATGACACCTGAACGGTGCCTAATGGCACAATAATGGTGTAACAACTGCTATTATTCAATATATGCTTGAAGTAAATCACATGTAAAATCACACTTTGAGGGGGCTATTGCTGGCAAGGAATTTAGAACGTCGACTGGGCGACGGAGTGCATTTTATAGAAGATGACATTCAGTGTTTATTTAGAAAGTTTTCATGTGCTTGAATCACCAGTGTTGCTACAGTCATGTTTGCAGAGGTCGTATAAGCTTTCAGCCAAAGAACACTACCACTAACCACAGTATCATCGCATGCCGTATAATGTTTCTTCCCTTTAATTGATGAGTAGTTTATCTCAAAAGAAGCGATCGTTTAACTCATCTTTATTATTTTCGAATTCGCCATGAAAGGCAAATATATAGGCAGATTGGTAACAAAAAGTCACAATTATATGAAATGGCAAACAATCACAAAGAGGGAGAGAATGTCATATATAGGCAAGCCTCTCCTTCAGTGGTTCCCAGTGGCGATTCTCAGTGAAAGCAAAACAGAAGTACGGTGAATCGACTAGCAATCCTACAAATTCTGAACGCATGAAGCATGGTAAATGAGTGGCACAATCTGCAAAGCCATAAAAATAATTCGCTTAGCGGATTATAACGGCAAATCGAGAGAACCTATTACCATTTGCGAGTTGGCGTGATTAGCTATTGGGACGTTGGCACAAAATAGGACGAGAGTGAGGTTGCTACGAGTGAAGGAAAGTTTCTGACGATTGTAATAAATCTTCTAAATGATAAATTACAAAACAATAAATATGCGATTGTGATCAACAAGTTGATTAGTCAGTGGCGGAAAGTATTAAGCATTTAATAATCGACAATCGACCTTTGGTGATATAAGCACTCCATCAATTAGTCTCGAAAAAAGCTTTAAGCTGCAGCTATCCTAGCGTCCATTCTTTCAAGTGTAATTACTTCCTTACTTGATCTCTTAAATGAGTACAAGAAAAATATAGGTACTCCGTATTCATATATCAGCTAGCATTGATGAAAGAGTGATAGTTTTATTACAGTGAATCTCTCATGCAAAATTATGGCGAATATTGATATTGTGGCAAAAGGCAAATGACCAAACAATTGATGTGCATTAACTGATAGCTAATCGTTTGTCAAGCATTATCTGATTCGTTTCTTTTGATTATTCAATTACTTCCGCCTACCCTCCGTTTCCTCATGCTTCTTACAATAATGGGTTTGGGCGAATAATCCGAAACGGAGATATGAAAAGCACTGATGAATAGTTGGATTTCAACAGATATCAACAGAAATGTGCTACAGAGTTGTTGAAATGTTTAACCACAAGCACAACTTATACGAAATTCAATCATTGTATAGGGAGAGAGACAATGAGAACCACAAGAAGAGCATCTAAATTACGCATTCATTCGATGACCTATCGATCTATGATCCCTGATGTTCGATTGTCTCTGAAATAATTTACGTTGTTAAAGTAATCGAAGCAAAATGTGCTTTACACGTCTATCAAACATATCAAACATGAAGAGCGAATTTGTATTGCAGTGATTAAAAATTAACAAACGTTATATATTGACGTATTTGAGTAACTTAATCAAGAGGAAATTAAAAGATGCGGAAATTGAAAACTAAATTGTGGCCGATGGTAAACATAATGACGAATCGCAGTTTTATGTTATCACCTCTTTGAGGCATTTCATCATTGAGCAAAACCATTGGTTAGATTGGAATAATGCTACGCTATAATCACGCGAGAATAACTTTGTTATTAGTTAGTTCGGAGAATATCGGTGTTAAACATATAAGACGAAAACAAGTCGTTGAAGAAATTAGGCCGAGTATGAACACCAGAACAGGCGAAACCTTTGTGAAGCTATAGTTTAAACGAGTAGACATTTAATAATTGAGAGCACCAATAATGCATAGATTGAGGCGAGTCAACAACAGCTTAAGAGTGCATGTGGGTGTATGAATGCATGAGTGAAGCATATCAGCAGGAAGCAGATTTCAGATTCATAGTGGAAACTGTGCCGAAACATTTCCGGCCAGGTGCAATTGGTGCGCGGCAGGATTTCGGAAAAGACAAACACCGGTTTATAACAAAAAATCATGTGAGATTCGGGACTCGGCTATTCCAGTGATTCAAGCTCAAAGATTTTTAGCATGATACATCATTTGGTTGATAAGAACGAGAACAAATTTTGTGCTAACTAATATAGGCAAAACGTCTTTGGACGTTCTATTTCTCTAAAAACTTTCTGAACATTTTGCACGAGTTCGATCTGTTCATCAGCAATTTCTTAACGAGCATTGCGGATAAGAGGAATTTCTTCCTCGACAGCTCATAATGCTCACTTTTTCTTTTCATTGAATATCATTGGCATTAATTGGGACCTCTTATTCTATCAAGGAGCTCACAGAAAAAGAATGCCAGTGGAGGAAGGGAAGGCAGAGGAGACACTGGCAGAAATTGATGACAACAAAACTAAATGAGTGCAAGTTACAATCGGATGACAGTATATAACGAAATTTTCGAACATGAGATGAAAGCATGGCGCCAATTAAGAGCCTCAGGGGGATAAAAGAAGATTTGTCATGTGCTGTTGTCTTATCGAGATACACAATTATATACAACTTAATGATTTAGGTTAAACAAAACAACTCTGCTAACATTTCAGGTCTTTTATGCAGCCATGTGGTATATCACACAATCCCGGAAACTGGAGTCGTAGTATATCCCACAATAGCGTGGTATCTTACCGTAAAAAATGACAGAGTTTGTTGGCGTGGATGTATACATGAAACGTATGTTGAGGTTAGAGAAGTCAGCTCGAGAGAGGATATTCCTCTACCTTCATTACTAAATCAATAAGATGTTTTTCTTCAATTTAATTGCTTCATTTTTATGCAATTCTGGATAGGTTGTGACAATGAACAGCGTCATTGAGATTTTTTCCTCGTTGCATAGTGGAGCGCCCGATGCTACGGCAATTTCACCTTTCTGCTTTTTTTTTTAATTTTTGCAGTAGATTCCCTCAGTAGTATACCATAGTTGCGCTATCACATATTCGCGATTTCAATGCCTTGGCATATAAAAAAATTTTTCGCACCCTGCGAGCCGTAAGATACGAATGTCCCGAACACGATCATAAAACGTATGTAGTTAACTGTCGACCTATTTTAGAATAGTGCATGTAGCTATGGTTGCATATCTCGCTCGACAGCTAAAGGAAGTCGAGAAAATAGCAGAATATTTCACTCGAATTGCGTACAGAAATTAGTTCTTGAACTTCTTTCTTCCCACTAACACACTTCGCTTGAAGTTTTAAAAATCAGAACGCTAGAATAGCGTTAGATGAAGTTTCGTTTGATGTTCTATTACACAACTGAAAAATGTTTTTTTGGATATAGCATTTGGAAGTATTTTTACATTGGCTAAGAAACAAATGCCTAGAACTCATAACTTGCAGTTGAAATATAAAAACTACTCCAGCAATAAAGTCTTTCATACGTCCCTGTTTAAGGTTATTGGTGTTGGGGACAGCCTTCCTCAGAATATTGCCGGGCAAGAAATGTTCGCTTTTTAAGAACCACCTGCATTCATTTGATATTAGAGCTATTTTTTCATTCGATCGGCTGAGCACCAGATGTTTTTGTTGAACATCATATGCATGTTCTGTTCTCATATGCCACTGAATCTGATTAATTTGTTTACTGTTCCTGGTTGATTTCATTTTTTGCATTGGCTCTATATGAATATACATTCATGTGCACACATGCATCCACATGTGCAATGAGCATCTGGCATGTTACTATCCACTATCAATCACAGTTGTCTGCCGACTATGCTCGACGAAAGTAACAACTGTTGACAATACACAATGACAGCAATAACTTTGAGCAGTTAAAGTCACCAACGATGATTAGAGTTTTTGAACTTAAAGATTACTCGAATGAACTTTCGCAGTAGAGAACGATAACATTTTCTGACGTATTGGTAGTTCTTCTAATCACGATGGATCTCCAATGCGATTCATAATTCTTTTTTCGTTCAGTACTTGGAAGAAAGCTTGTCCTGAATATTCGAGGCCGCAGGGATCATAAGAAAATACGCCCAATTGCGGATTTCTTATTGAAGAGTTGAATAAAATGGTAGTGGTGTCGTGCTATATTACAGGGCTGCTTCGCCTCTCGAGATCTAGAAACAGCCCATCCATTGTTCGTAGCTTGCGAGCACTGCACTATTCATTTCGTTCCTAGAATACGGCTATCAATTTCAGAGAGCTGATATCGTCAGCGAATATGTAACAAGATGGATTATGAGCTGATTACGGTTCGAATGATATGATACCATAGTGATCGACTGTAAAGATCTTTGAAAAAGCAGAAAAGTGAATTTATCGTAGCATCTGGCACGTCACTCACTATCCACTATCTTAAGACTATCAACGATGCTCCTAATCATCATGGCTTAGCGATGGTTGCGTAAAAATGAAGCAGTCGGGCTGAAGAGAGACATCTCAATGACATGGTAGCGAAGGCCGACTTCTCTAGTATCAAACTATGTTTCATCTGTAAACCCCTGCCAAAAACTCCGTCATTTCGAAGCATGTTTCTAGATGCACATCTCGCGAAGCATATCTCATCATAGCCTATAACGTCTTTTCATAGCTTTACAAAAGGCAGTTTAGCATAAAGAGAAATAACAACACTGAGTGGAGGATAAAGATCGTTTGTTAAGCAAGCACAGCCGTGATTTTAACATTGCTCTCTGCCTTCATCTTCAAACTGCCCATATTACTGCATTTTCTCATGGCAGTGGAAAGCCATTGGCAAAAGCTGAGAACATGGAAGTCATTATGCAGATGGAACAGGCAAATTTTGAGGATATAATATATGAAATTTGTTCGAAAGGAAAAAGTGAAACGATGGAAGAGATGGCAAAGCACCATGAGCGTTTCACGTAATTGGTGGAAAGGTGCACTGCCCAAGTTTGCAAGAAATGTCGTATAGTTTACCAAAGGGATTCGATTCATAGTTGGTTCGCTGACAATACGAAACGTGTTCTTATGAAGTCATAGAGCCCTCATTAATTATTCCACCGCTAACGATAAGACCTATGCGTCGTTCGTTCTTGCGTTTGTTATATTAGCAATTTAAACCTCATAATAAGACCGTTCAAATTCATATTTGAGCCGATGAGGATGATCTATGAATTTGCCATGATCCCTCAAAGTACCTTTGACTATTGAAAGGCTGAGGTACCTTAATGACGAACTAATTTCATTCTATAGCGATTGGAACGTTGACAGGAGTGTCCTTTAGCTTTAATCAGTATGATTCACTTACTGCAAAACTTTCATTCAGAAATCGCAGAAAATAGCACCATCCACAACTAATTAGATTCTAGCAGCACAGCTATTTATGCCTTCATACCTCAGCAGCCACTTTTGCAAAAGTCTGTTTTTGACTTGTGGACTTCTGGGAGAGGCCTGAGCAGAGCTTGCAATCTATGGTATCCTGATCTAGAAATGAATATGCGCTTGTACTGAACTCACGATACATTGCTTTTAGAATTATTGAGAAAATGGCTGGAAAATCGTTGCTTTGCACCAGTTAGGCGAGTATTTAGGAGGAGAAGTTAGCAAGTATGAAGTCTAGAAAAACTTCTGAAGATTTATGTGGAAACAGTCGCGACATTCTCGCCCAATTTCGCCCATCAGCTATTAAAGTCTTTNNNTCAGCTATTAAAGTCTTTGGAACGAAGTTCACATTCTTCATGAGTATTGTCAACAATGTATCGCCTCTTTCTCAATCCTATCAACTTGCCAAGTCATTTGGTTCCTTCTCGTTTGCAACACTTCGCTCGGCTATGTTTCACTCATGCCAATGAAGCTTATCTACTCTTATCCAACATTAAATCTTATAATGTAGGTGTTTACTTATCGAGGAATTCGGCCGAATGCTTCAACGCTTTAAGCTGTCCTGTGTTGCATGAGAATCAAGTTTATTTTTATGAAAACCTTTTATTCAAGAAGTAGTGTCAGTGGGTGGCTATGCTCGCTCTCGCATTGCACGCCCATATGAAATGTTCGCTTCAAGATGTTTAGAATACAGCTATTAGTTAATGCAGCTGAATTAAAGATACATTAATATTAGACGATGTTCTATTTGGTGACTAAAGAAACGACGGAGATCCCTAAGCAAACCTCACAAATTTGGCTATTGCTGCTGTCATTGGTTAATATACCCTTGACGGAGCTTGTAACAGCAATAAGCATATCAGTCTCAGTGTGAGAAGATCTCATCAAATAAATGTAAGTGATCAGATCATACACACTTTGGATATATGCTCTTATGACGACCTTTTCCAGTATCTTTCCAATATATGCTTTGCCACAGTATCTTTTCCAATTATGCCTTTTTTCTTTAATCGACTATTGAGCGCTTTCAATTCTTTTTTAGAAACACCTGGTACTTTGCTTTTCACCCTTTGCATAACTCCACCTCCATTCATATAATACAGACTTAAGAATAATTATTTACCTGCAAGGTAACCTATTTAATCACTCTGCATAACACCATTATATCTCGAAATTCTTACCCTAGGAGGCTCACTCACGATCTGTCACTTTGTGGGAGGAAGCGTGCGGTTGCATTACCAACCACACGCTTTTGTTATGCAACGTTCATCGTCACATCCAAAAGTGGCTGATTTTGACATGTCGCTTAGTTTGCACGATATGTCTTGGCCAGTTTATTGATGCACAACTTTTCTTAGTTAGACACAGAGTTCGAGAATGTGGTATAGCAAGGTGTTGTCGAATTCTCACTTCCAAAATTTCACTGGCTAGGCTGTGTTATGTCGTGCCGTAGCTGGCCAAGCGACTCGCTTTTTCACAAATGACCGAGTGCACTTTTAAACATCGGCCTTATTATCTCACATTAAAACCTTTGTTGATTTAACTAACTATTACAATAAGATCACTCATGAACTGACCTCAGATCCATTGCTGCTCACAGATGGATAAAGGGGCAATCTCTGAAAAGCTAGGTGGTACGGAAGGTTTGAATTCGCTATTTGCAGTATCGTTATCCGTAGTTAGTTTATAGCGTCCTTTTGCCATAGTGGTATCACTTCTACTCGAAAAAATATATCACTCGATCTACTTTCTCATGTGCTGCTTGACTGCTTCTCCTTCATCTTTTTAGCTATTGCATTTAAGCTTCCTCCTGGATTCATTCCAGGCAACTTGCAATCTCTTTCCCTTTTATCTTTCGTCTCTTGACATGAAAGGACTTTCGACTAACGGTGTACATCTCTCTAACGACACCTCTCATGTGACCGATAGTTCACTTCAGTAACAAAAGGCCGAATCATGAAAAATGTCCTACGTTTATTCCACTGCATATCACTACATTGATAATCCTTCGGTTTCCGAAGCCATCATCACTACAACGCTTTTATCGCCGCTCAAAAATTCATTTACATCCGCAGACAAAAGCGCTGCCCAACTTTATTCCCTTCCCTTTCCTCACTTTCAGTCACAGGGGTACTTTTTGATTTGAGCAATCGCGTGGAGTAAATCAACGTAAATATTTCATTGCTCATGCGAAATCTTTAAGAGTCTTCAAAGCGACAGGTGAGTTCTTTATTCAAAGTAGCAATCGGCTCAAGCGCAGCATACTAATGAATCACTGTGTATTAAATTCATTTCAGCAGTTTCGCAGTGCGCTGAATAATTAATTCATTATGTAATCATAGGTCACAATGATTTTTGGTGATCCCCTACTTTCTTCAATTAGCCTTTTACAATTCTAAACCATTTTCAATGCAGCATTGGGTTGAGACCTCGATAAAACGCTCACAAAATTGACCGCTGATGCCCGAAGGTTGAAGTGGATTCAGCTCTCTTTGCTTATTGACGAAAGTGCCTGGGCTCATGATTTGCTTAGCAGTGATTAATGGCCTAGATGCTCTTTTGATAAGCGACGTAATACTTCATAACACTAAGAGAGCAAAAACTGAGTTGCAAGTATATAAGATTGAGAGCAGATATGATAAGAGGGCTTTGTTCAAAATTTTATCAACAAAGGTAAAAAAACGATCGCACTATTAGAAATGCAAACTACAGTAGCTTTTAAGCTCGTTTACAACAACTGCTGAGCTACTTCGGAGAAAAAATTCATTTGTGTAAAAAGCTGCCTCAGGCACAATCGCTTGGCTTGATTTCCTTGACTATATCCATTAACTTTTAGAGGGCTGAACTTCTGAACTGTGCTTCAAACAGTCATCATTGGAATGTACAGCACGTCATCACGGAGCGAAAACAACAAAAATTTTTACAAAGGTGATCTTCATGAAGCGTTTTGTAGAAATTAATGAGTTTCCATGCGTTGTTTTGACTCCATGTTGTTTTGATAGAGTGATTATGGTGAGTGAAGACATGATTGGTTTTCGTCGAATTATTAAACATCGTTGTTATCCTCCATGCAATCCAACACAGCGCTTAGTCTCTAGTGATCTAACAGAATTGTCACCTTTCAGACGAGAACATTTATGCACACAATATTAATGTCGACATAACTGGCGCCCCGTTAAGGATGATTGTGCTGGAAACATCCAAAGAACGTCAGTAAAATTGATTGAATAATTTCGAAAGCTGATTTCATATCGGTGATGGCCCCATTATATGAGTGCTAAGACATTGCAAATTAGTGCTTTCCACTTCGATCGATCATCAGATCAAAGAAACTGCCGAGTTTCTGCAGCCTTCGCTAGCACTGTGCTTCTTCTTGCTACAAAACGCTTCTTGAAGATCACCTTTGTAACAATTTTTTTTTGCTTTCGCTTCCTGATGACCTGCTCTACATTACAGTGATGACTGTATGATGCACAGTTCAGGGGTTCACTCCCAAAAATTTCATTGTCATAGTCAAGAAAATCAAGCAAACCGATTGACAACAGTTTTNCCAAAAACTTCATTGTCATAGTCAAGAAAATCAAGCAAATCGATTGACAACAGTTTTTATGCCTGAGACAGCATTTCACGCAAAAGGATTTTAACTCCGGAATAGCTCAGCAGTTGTTGCAAATGAGCTGAAAAGCTGTTTCTGCTGAATAGGTTCACTTTCACGCACTTTCAACTCTGTGCTCACATACAAAGTGTTGAGGTTTGACAGGTATAGGGTACGACGCAGAAGGACGTACTGTATAATGTTTCATGCTTTTTCATCAACTCCGAATGGAACCACAGCCACTCAAAAGTGCCAGTTGCAGACGCCGAGATGAATTTTGGCTTTTTGAGGAATCCCTGTTGCCAAATTAACAATAATAGAGAAGTCTGTTCCGTGATCCTTAGCAAAGTCTAAATTTAAAAATTGAGAGCTCTCACAGTTTCAGGATTATAGAAGCAGAAAAACACTCCAGAAGAAATGGCCTGCAATGTTTCCTTTTGCATTTCCGTTCACTAGATCCATCGATTCCATAAATCGCCAACAAATAATAAAATATGTGCAATGGTGCATTTATATTTCCACTTATTCGAGCATTCGCACCAATTTTTCTGCGAAGATTTGAATGTTTCGAAGCTCGATCAGCTTAAATTGAAAGTTCTAGGGGTCGCGAACAAATTTTTGAGCACCTTTCATTGCTTCGAAGTTGCCCCGATGCTCGTTGCTCCATTTTTACTTAAAATCGGAATGCGTGAAATTTGATGAATTGAATATCTGCCTCTTGCTTCAGCTGTGTCTAAAGCCGAAAGTGCTCAACTAAAAGGAAAGAATACAAACATGAGTACAGACGTGCCATCACAGCAATGTGCTCTTCAAACACAAATCTGTGAAGAAGGAATCTTTGAAACTAATCCAGAAGCAATGAATAGGAAATATGAAAAGTGAATAAAGTAATACTATAAAAATGAAGATGGTAAAACCTGCCGATAACAAGTATGCGGCGGACTACAGTAGTCAAGTTATAGAAATATAAACCACCTTGGATCATATATTAGAGATCAGTGGGGTGCAAAATATTACATCCATCACATCATGAACAAAGACAAAGTGGGTAATTGAAGGAATACTAAGCTATATTTAGGTTCTCATTTTGTCCAACTTTAAATCGTTTCGCTCTTTCATTTGCAAGTGAAATTCGATTTTCAAGCTGCTGATCTGCGACCGATTGATGTTTATATGATTTAGTCAATTCCAGTCAGGTTTCGGTTGCAACCAATTACTTCTTGCCTACTTCTAAACTCTCATTCTTCAGCACGACAATGAAAGTCTTAAGAATCGAACACGTGTCAAAATTTCTTTATCTCAGAAGTACGACTAAGAAAGTAGCGCAACTTATTGAAGTGAGGGAGGATTTCAAAAGTGTAGGGAAAATTCTGATTGCGGTTGATGCTGAAGGTGAGGAGGTAACGATGAATAGGAGACCACGCATTTATTGCCGTGCTCGAAATGTATTCAAACCTTGTAAATGAGCTAATATAAGATTTTCCTCGCAGTGTTCCCATCGAAACTGCTACTTCATTTATACTACGATTGCACTTTTGTTGATTTCATTATGTCAGTTTTGATGGTTCCTTCTTGTCGCATAATATTTCGCATTCTGAACGTTTTTATACAGTTCGGCATATTTATTTATCAATTCCAAAAAAAAACATATTTGAGATGCACAAAACGGATGGAGAGATGCATCAAAAGAGAGCATATGCATGATCAATGACCAGTATATCGACCTCATAAGGTAGTTCAGCTGCTCAAGAACGAACAAAGAACGCCGAACTACATCGTAACAATATAAGCAATGGAGGAATTAATAATGCGGCATATGCTTTAATGAGGACATCGAAACGATTTAGATTTCTCATAAAACTTTAAAGATCGCCATCGTCTGCGATGATATCAGAGTAGAATATTCGACGTGTGCGCTAGATGTTAATGAAATATGTTCAAAAATTGCCTTTCTTATAAATCTTCCTAGCCAATTGATCTTCATGGCTATGTCGTTCACGTTGAGGGATTCCCTCAGAAACAGCGGAGCATGACCGATAGAATAATCAGGTTGATAAAGGCTAAGATGCTTTATACAGAACGGCCTACGAGTATAATGCTTTTGGATATTTTCAACATGTGCAATATCAAAAACAAATAAACAGAAATGTAATGTTTAGCAATATGTACACTATAAAAGCTTTGCGTGAAATGCTCAAGAGATTTGTGCTGCAAGGCACGGAGAATGCAAGTTATAATTCTCGATTATTTCTAGCCAACGGAATAACATCACTGAGTCCAATGAGAATTCAAATCAATTATAACAGTAAGATTATTTATACCATCAAATATAACACAATAATATGACCGTCAACGGTTCATCAATCGTCTCTTATTTGGTATGCACAATATTGTTCTTTCATTTGTTCTTTCCCTTCATATCGTTTATATATGTTTTTCGTTTTACATCAGCGTTGCTTCATCATATCTTCTTACGAGATGTTGTTCGAAATTTTCTAACTACAGTTGCGTTGCATTAACTATTGCGTACCGTTGGAGAATATTTCTTTACTGAGGTGAGGGAACGGAATGGAATTGATGCAATTTTCGGTAACTTATTATTAATGCCACATATGCTGGGCACTCTAAATTAATTTTATTCACTACTTTCGATCACATAAAAGATATGTTAAATGGTATTTTTAGGAAAATTTTCCGCTCTAACGCCGAAAATACATTTTGCAAGAGTAGTTCACATTGAAATATATATCGCTTGAATTGGCCACATAATACTGCTCCACTTCTGATACCCCGTCATCAGTTTCTCTACATTTTTCGCTTTGCTCTAATATTGAAACAGTTATCTATCTCTCTGTCACCACCCCGTTCTCCTCTCTTCTCACTCCTCCTTCGCGACTGCTATTATATCTTTAACCACTTCGGTGGGAACTCAACCGATTTATTTCTTCATTCAGTGCGTTTAACACGTCGATGTTTTTGTAAATGTATCTCCGCTTTGGCTGCAGCTAATGGGTTCTGCGGCTTCAATGACGGCCGCGGTTTCGTGGATAACTGAAGACCATCTCCTTGTTCTCAGTGAAGAAGGAGATGCTGAGGATTCGGTAGAAATGCCGGTCGGATAAAGTGATGGTGGATGGCAACGTGGAAGGAAAACAGAAAGGAATTGAAGAACGACGAGATAGACTGCAATAAAGACCAAGATCGTTGGAAGCCGAAAACCAGAAGATAGTGGTATTCAGAAAATTTCCCAAGTAAAGACCGCCCTTCACCTACATTGCCCATGCAAATAACGCTCTGTCTTTAGCGCTTATATAAAAAATCTTCCATCTATATCACCTATGCACCTAACTCTTCAACTTCACTTCCGATACCTTGATGATCAATCAAGTGCACAATTTCACTTTCTTGAACAACCATTGTGCATATGAGGGCAAAACACGAAAAACAACTGAGGATTTGAAACATATGGATAAGAAATACAAATTTCATTACTTTTATTGGTCCAGTGTGGAGACTGCTCAGACAGAAGGGTATTCCTCCGATTAACGCAGACAGCTTTTATATTGCTCGCTGGTATGTTGCATGAACGGCTAGCAAGATGTCGAGAAATACAGTGAATTATTTGAGAATACTGGCAACGACCGCTGTTGTTGTTTGCCTGGTGCAGAGGAGCTTTGTTGCTCCACGAAACTGCTTCACCGAGAGAATTGAGATGAGAGGATTTATCCAGAGGTAGATACATATGCCACCGTTGAGTACAATCCAAAAGGCGCGTGGTGCACGAAAACTTGCATCTGCAGTATTGTTTGCATTAATGACTGTTGCATATGAAGAGACACACATTCAGAATTATTCAAACAGAAAGAGTGGCCGAACTGAATAACTTTGAAATATTGCTTTTTTTCTCATTGCGGAACTACATGCTTCCTCAAATTTCTAGTTTAGTTTCTAGTTTCTAGAATTCGAATATCTGACTTCAGTGATATCAAATTCTGAAAGAACTGATCCATGACATTCCAATTTCTTTCACATAAAAGTATAATGGCCATGAAAGTACTAAGCCAATAAAGGTATAAAAGTGCACCTAATATGGGATATATGAAGGCCTCAAAAATGCTGAAATAACTAATAAGAAATAGAGAGTATCTAAAACGAAAAACATCGCAACATATTTTTGAAAGAGATATTTTTAATCGTTTCCACGAAATATATGACGATAAATATTAAGTGTTGACCCATCTAGTTTTAATAGCGAATCAAAGTTATGTACATAATAAAAAGTGATATACCGATAAAAAAGATTCCTTCAGCGATCGTTTGTGGCAATACGAAAATAAGTGGAATGGTCGTTTGAATGATCAAACCATTAGTACATCTCTTCATATCGGCTAATTCACTAGGTCGTAAGCGATTACTGCCTGTTAGAATTAAATAGATCTTATGGTTGGTATCTTTTTGCATTCTTTTTCACATTATTGTTGTTCCATTACTATAAGCGAACAGCATTTAAGGAATTAATAAACGAAATTAGAGTTGGCATGGAACTTGAATTTGTGATGTTAGAGAATGTGGAATTGAAATATTTCGTTTTGTGTATTGACAAAGAAAAAAGTAACGGGCAGAAATGATTCTCCTCAAACGCGTACGACAACTTTAGACTGCACAAACTCATACCTGTTTCTTATGCTTATCACTTAACAATTACAATATATGTATTGTATATGCATCTCCTATGTGAACAAATTAAAATTTATGCGTTGCCCTATTCATAACTCTCATGGAATGTGCAGTGTTGTGGGCACAAATCGTTTTGTCTTCGGCTCAGAAGCAAATCTATGACGTACAAAACTTTCCTTAGATGTTTTGAATGTAATGTGACATAATTCAGCATTTTTAAAGGATTTTTCCTGTCAAGGAGAACATTTGATTAATAAATTGATAGCTCAAAACATATTTCAAATCTTAGACGTAAACAAAAAGTTTATTGACTTCAATTTTTAATCCCTAATGCTCGATATTGAAGACCACGTGAATATCCATATCACAAATGGGTAGCATCACTTAACTATGATGCAAAAAGTGGTGTGAACGTACAAAAGGGAGCATCGTTTTCAAGATTAGACAATAACCGACAATAGCGTGAATGTTTTACTTTGTTTTTGGTTGACAGGAAATAACTTTCAAAGATGCTTCTCTCGCAAATCAACTATTCGTTTTACTCCGCGTGAACCTTCTATCACTTCCTTCTGCTCTTTGGTTTGTTGTCACGTTAGAAGTTCAAACAGCAAAATACGGATAAATCGGTCAAAAAAAAGGTTGAAACTTGAAAAATATTTCGCGCGAGAAAAACAATGGAAGTCGATTTCTTTTCTCAATCTAAGCGTAATCGTTTTCAAAAAAAATTGTCAGATATGCGCAACAATGCACCAAAATTGCAATTGCACTCACCCTGAGCACCACCTGCATTATGGAAAAGATTCCTCATCCTCTATTCCCACCAATGTAAAATGAAAATTAATCACCCGGCAGTGCGTGTGAGTGACTGTAACATCAATAAATGCTTATCTGTGACATGCTTTTCGGCCTTAGTGTCATCGAAGGAGACCTCTATTGGTTATTTATTTCTTCAGAGTAAATTTGATCAGAAATTTCACTGTAATAGTTTGCTCTAAAAATGCCCCATCTCCTGCTTGAATATCACATGATGGACCGTTAATGCCCATTCGCAGTCATCATCATTTTAATATGATTTAAATCACTGATAGCCATAATATTTCAATAAACAAGAGCACTTCTTTAGCAAACAGAAAAAAATCATAGAAATGGCTCAATCTGACGAGGAAAAACTTCAGTTGATGAAATTTTTCGATTGGGAATTCCATTCAAAGATGTCTTCTGAGATTAAAAGAATTTTACTGTGTTAAACTACACAATATAATTCTGAGTATACACACGAATAAATTAGATAAAGAATAAAATTGAACTGCTTCCAACAAAATTAATGGAACATTAATAGTAAAAACCAACCTTTATTAGCATATTGGCAAATATGAAACATTACTCTCACATTGATAATTAAACCGATGATTATAGAAAGTGGAATGACAGGCAATATGATAACTGAGCCAATAAAAGGAATTTTGAGTGTCGGTCCGCAAATATCACCATATGCAAGATCACCGAAAGACAATTGCAATGTGTTGACGATGAAATGCTGGAATTAATCGCATGACAATCAATCATTCCCCATTAAGCATTACCATTTCGGATAATTGAGTACTTGAAATAGTAATGACTATGAATAGATAATAAATAGTGGAATGCAAGCGAAAATACATCGAACTTGGAAATATAAGGATCGCTAGCATTGATCTCTTGCAAAGATCTGCAGCCTTGTAAAAGTGCTGCCATAAGACCAAATTTATTGAGCACTCTTGCTTTTCAACGTATCATTAAGGTGCTCCAAATATATTTTATCTATTCGTTCCTTACACATTTTCTATTGCTCTCGTTCAAAAAGAGCATCTTCGATTATTTCTATTCTTAACAATAACCCTTTCGCAATTCAAAAACATTCTCTGAATCGGATTCGAAACACTTATGCTTCATTATGAGTCACCATACCATTTACTGTTCTTTGGATTGTAATATGCTGTTATGTTTGAACGTTTGTTGGCATAATTGTGCGAAATATAATTTTTGCATCATCTCTGGTTGGACTAAAAACATGATTTCTGTGACATCTATAACATCGGAACCACAAAATATGGACTCGAGCTGTGGTTCTATTCTGATGGATATTTTTGCGATCCTCTCAAAAGATGTCTTTCGAATATTTCAAATGCAATTGATGAACTCAAAAGAATAACTCAATCATCGAATAGGTAATTCAGAACTCCTCAGAGACGAATTTGTGGGGAACGAACGAACGGATGAAAAAAATTTTCAAATTGAATTCAAAATATATCACTTCACAGATTCCATTCACATAAAAGATTATTTCAAGAACATCCTAATATTTCCGAAACAAATGGAATATTTTATCCTATATTTTCCANCCACAGATTCCATTCGCATAAAAATTATTTCAAGAATATCCTAATATTTCCGAAGCAACTGGAATATTTTATCCTATATTTTCCACTTCCAGAAGCAGTCACGATAAAAAAAATTATGATGTTTGTGGTTTCCACATGAGAACACTGATCTTAGGGACTGACCAGAAAGTTTTGATGTGAGAATGATACGAACTTTTCGAAAATCAAAAATTAAGAAATAATTTAATTCTTTAAGGTTATTTAGCGGTTAAGCTTCGTTTAGTAAACTTGTGTTCAGTTAATCAAATATTACTTCGGAAGTATAATGTTCCAAGGAGGACAAAAAGGATTCTCCAGTGATTTTCTTTTGTTGCAGCGCTTCGTGATTTGAAATACCTTGTGAAAAAGGAAATTTTACGGTAAGAGGTGAATAATAGAATCAATTGGTTGCGTTGAATACGAAAACTTTAGACTTCTTCCGCTGCGCATTTCGAAATGCGCATTTCAACAAAGAAATAACTGCAAGTAGCCGATTTTGAAGCATCCCGAAGTGGAATCACTCTCGAAAGGAATCACTCTCGAAAGGTGCTAAGACAGCGAGCGAAGGTGAGAATCGGTTCGGATGAACTTTTCAAAAGAAAGTCGACAGGAAAATCCTTCGAGAAAGTTTCGTTTATTAGGTGATACCGATGATTGTAATCATCAGTAGTTAAAAATTACTTACCGCATAGATAAATGCAGATGCGTAGAGAACACATACTGATGGTAAAGACAATTCCCGATTGCAAACAATCAAAAGGTATCGATCGATTGCAACAAACTATAAATTGAGAAAAAATTAGTTATAGATGAAGGCTATGAAGAATTGATTGAAAATACCGGATTGATTGCATAGATCACTAGAAGAAGACAAGAAATTACTTGCAAATATTGCAAGAGTGATTCGGTTATGAATCAACGGAAGTAGCTCATCGAAGAAGCCAAAGAAAATATGGTAAATACATGCTAGCATATAAAAACACGACAACAACATTAAAATTTCATAAGCATCTCAGGATATTGCAAAATGAAATATAGTCGCATCCAGCGGAGTATGACAAAATATGGTCAAAGTTTAAATTTATTGTGAAATTTATAAGGGAATCAATAACAAATATTATGATATGACCCGAGGAAAAAAACGGTTT
>JAARMF010002145.1:0-30650 GCA_022844705.1 Toxascaris leonina
ATATTTGGCTGTCTGTTCAGAGCTTTGAAGTAATGGACCCCCAAAAGAATTTGTAGGACCGATGCATTTTGTTGCCAGCCAGTAGTGGGCAAGTGCGCAGGCCCTAGAGGAGTCGTTCCTGAGCTAATTCCAGATCCAACGTTCTGCTTTTCGTCGGCTCGGAGTTAGGAGGTTGGCTAATGGTTTTGCATAGTTGAAGTAACCCCATTTATGAAATCACTAGTTACTTGTGCCAGCGCATAGAGGACCACTCGATCGCCTTCTAGAGAACTTGTTCATGGCCATTATGAATTCTTAGTCAACCATTTCTTTCAGCTGTCAAATACTCCTCGCCGATCTATGGCATGGTGGTCTGCGTATGCGAAAGTGAGTTTTTCACTTTTCATCAAACGTCATCTTTTTAATGAGCGAATGCCTCTAGAGTCGTCAGTGTCTAATGGAATTTTCTCACGATAGTTATTTGCAGTCGTTCGAATCTGAAAGTGGTGCTGGGTTTGCTGTGTCCGCTGACAATATTTCTCCTGGAATTCAAGTCGCGTGAAGAATTGATGCTACAGCCGCAAACAGCGGCCGAGCATGAAGATGACATTAACGAAAGCTCGAGCTCGAGTTCGAGCTCCTCCGAAAGCGACTCATCATCCGACTCTGACTATACTTCTGATGAGGATTCCATCCAGGTAAAGTGATGAAAACTGAATGTTCTGTTTCGTTCACTAGCTTGCAAACGTTTGTTATTTGCTTCTCTTGTGACTGCTGCATTTTCACCAATTCTTCGAATAGTGTTTTTCTAATCGGATTAAGAAAGAATTGCTCCCTCCTGTTCCTTTCACAAACTGTCGGTTTTTTGATTCATCCATATTCCACAGTATTTATCCTTGCACAAAATGACTTTTGAACGGTTGTCCTATGTATTATTCACGCGTTTCCCTTTTTTTATGCAAACATATTCTTCATACTTTCGCTATTTTTAATTGCGCATGCTTGAGCAAACTCGTTTTCACTATGAATTCATGCAGTAATTAATTCCCGCATGTGCTTCAGGGCGATCAAGACGGTGAAAAGCGAAAAATCTCGAGTGGCAGTGTGCAGTCGTTAAATCTCACCGGGGTAAGGCATTCTCAGCGTTATCCTAGTTTACATGCTGCATTACGTTTCTTTCCTATCATGGTCGCGTCTTGAAGTACTTGTGTTTTTGCTTTTTATGCATTTCTGGAAATTCGCTTCGCCAAAAGCGCATTATGCCAATATCGCCTTTCTGCGCGTTTTTGCCAATATATTTCTTTCTATCGCCCGGTACATTCAGCTTGGGAGCCGCTGAAGCTAGGGTTATGAGGTTCCCTTGGTTAAGTGAGGGAATATTCTGTTCCGTTTAATAGCTAGCAAAGTTTTGTTATTTGCTTTTACTGTGCCGTTGAGTGTGTTTCATGGTTCCATGCTCATCCGTCCGTTTATTTCAAAAGAGGGGTTAAAGATGCATCTGTGGAATTCGGAGGGTATGTTCTGCGACAAAAGAGTGGTAAGAGTGTTACATGTGGGAGGTCTGCTCTGTACTGGTTTCATCTGGTTCTGTGGCCGGTTTCATAAAAAACAGTTCGAGAAGCGTGCCAGAGAAGCTGGCATGATCTGCACTTTTGCATTCCACTCAGCTGCTTATCCAGATGAATTTGTCGTCAGCGAATGATCAGATCATGAAGAATGCGATCGTTCGTGCTGATCTCTTGCAAAGGATGTGCATGTCTGTGCCGCATTGAAGGAAATGAAAATCACAATGGTGTAAAATGGGTGCAGGTTGTTTTTCTGCCTGTAACCGGCAATAATTTGTTCCGAAATTGAAGGAGTACGATATAAAAGATAGCTTTGTGTGTCCACTGCATTCACCAAGTTTCATGGCTCTAGCTACGATGGTTTGAAATTTGGAATAAACCGACCACTAATCGTACATGCGCGTGCATAGATAAAGTAGTGTCGTAAAACATAGTTGCGAATGTCAGTTAGCAACAACACATAGTTAAGAATAACATGGCAAATCACAGAAAACTTCAACGCAATTAAATGGCGTAATTAAATGATAAATGCGCGCTCAATTATCCGAAGCAATTTATGAAACATTTGTTGTAAAAATTGTTGCTGCAATTTATGAAGCTGGTCAATGTAATGCCTGAATTTCAACATCGCATACTTTCATCCCATTTCGCTCCCTTTCCGCTGACTTACTTATTTTAACCACTCACCGTTCCAGAGAGCACAGCCGGGTTTGCATGCAGTTGAGCTCTGCAGCGGTTGAGTCTTTCGTTAGAACGCGGCCACTTATATTATCGAAAATCAATTCAGTTGGTTGATGGGAGGAAGGAATTTGAAAAACATAAGAGTTCCGCTATTCGATTCGTTCGGCTGCTAGCACAATGGAGTGATACTGTGCACTCAGGATGAGGGAACTGCATTTAACGGCTTGTACAGATGAATTTGTCGTATTCGTAATTTTCTGCTGAAGAAAGCGCTCGACGCAGAATTTCTTCGCATTCTGGTGATTCTCTTCGGTTCACTCGTTATGCCCGATTAACGCATACGTGTTTCTGTCCCACCAAGTTTTTAAATAGTCATACCGGCGCAGTGGTCGTTCAACATTCTAGATGAAGATACCTAGTCCCTTATGTCGTAGGCGCTTCATTAGCCGCACCCTCCTCAGCATTCGTTTAAGAAATGGTATGGCAAATTCCTGCTAGGGAAAGATACAGAAATCTAAGGGATCCAATGCTCATTATCGACTGTGGCTGTATGAATTTTGACAGTAAATTTATTACAGAAGCATGGTCAGTTGAAAAGGCTGAAATCTTTTTTCTGAATTCTGTAACATTTGTTTTTCTATCATCAACTCCGATGAGTCCCGTCGAAGAATTGTTCGAATGCAATCCTGTTCAATTTCTTGGCATTTCAAAATATTAAAAACAAACTTGCTCAAGTTCGGTGCTGACACAACTTTGCCTATTGAACTGTTCTGGCATTTCCTTTGCCGACTTCTACCGAAAAGTTTTTCTGGCTAAGCCCTTGCTATATGAGTATTTCATGTGTCTGTTGCAGTTGTTCCAAAGCCGTCGTAAGCGCGCCAAGCAACAGGGCAAGGATACGGGCGCAGGCAGTGCAGTCGTTAATGGTCACATCTCAACACCACAGCAGTTCGGTGAAATGGCCTCAACAACTATGTCTGCTCCATCTGGTCAGTTTAACTTGCTCATGGTAGGAGCTGGCTATACGCTGATGGCGTCTGATTATGTGTCATCCGTTATTAATATGCCGTAAAGTCTTATTTGTTTGTTCATTCGCCACATTTTCTTCAGTCGAACACCAGTGCCTTCTAGGAGTCCACTTTTCAAAGTTTGTTCATTTTCTGACTTTCAGAGGGGAATCTCTTCTTTTCATTGCGTCATTCGAAGACAGCTGTTAGTTTTGGTCGATGATCATTAGCGCGAAGGGTTCTATGTTTCCGATGATATACTAATTGGCTTTCATGATAAATGGAAATATTTACGACAATACTTCTGAAAAGCCCTCTCCCATCTTCTTTTTAACGGGGTTGGGCAAACAGCCACCTCAGTAAACTAGCATCTCCTTCGAATCGTAGAAATTTTTTATTTCCTGTGGTTTAACAGGGTTATGAGGCCTTACGGCAATTGTTTTGTTCCACAGCGCAATGTCCTGTTCAGATCATTTCGGCGATCCATCACTGATGGAACCGGCCAAACGCAAGCGAGCAATATCAGTTCAAAGTACCCATAGTCATCAGCTTTTTCCTAGTATTCGACGGGGAACGTCTCGGCAGAGTTCAGTCAGCAAAAATTATAAACGTGAGTTAATGTCTTATAAAAAAGTATCCTTCATACGTCATTATAGGTTAATCATCCAACATTAGTTTCATTCTCTTCGTGAGCACTTGTAGACGGCCGTTTTTACAGGCTTAATTATGAACCTATTCTTGAGAGTGGTGCGTTGCTGTGGTGAGGCAGATAAAGAGGGTAGCCGTTGTAACACTGACAGGAGTTAGACTGTTTCTCCGATCACGATTGCCTCTAAACTGTTTTTTATTTACTTTCCTCTTGGATCTGTTGATAGAGCATTGTCATTAGCTCTGCAAGGGAAATGACGATTGTGTCACTAGTTGAGATGTCATCACTTTCTGTTCCGTTCCCATTCCTCAAATTACATTATTTTTATTCATCATTTTTGACACTTTGCAGTGAAGCGCTCGTTTGAAGCTCATTTTGCATTGTGGATCAGTAAACAATTTGAAAAAATTGCAGATGAACACCATCACCGTCGCCATCCCGATAATGCATCCATGTCGCACGCTGCCAATGGGCTATGCCCTCAATTCGTTGGTGGCCTTCGCAAACACACCACCACATCGGTCGACAACGAAGTGGATGTTGGTGCAAATAACACGCTAAACAACGTACTCAGTCTGGCCGCGCAAAGCCTACCACGTACTGTATGTATTTCAGACCAGTTACATCTTCATAGTCTTTTTTTAAAGTAACCACGATATCTTCAAAACTGACCCAGATTGACCAATAATAAACTTTTCAGGCAACAGATATTCAAAAATTAGGTCAACACGGTATTCGTCAAGTCGGTATACCTATGGAATCCAGTTGATATGCTTACTTCTTTTGTTTATTTCCCTGTTCTTTTTTCTAATTACCTAAAGGGTACTCCAGTTTGGAGCCAAAAGTATGATGTGTCATAGTATTCGAGTGAAGTTTTGATCTGAAATTGGTTGATCATTTTGAATACTTTAACTGGGACGAACAAGCAGCTTTTTATCCAGTTGATTAGAGAACAACTGTCATGCAGTCTGTCAGTCCTTGAGTATTCGCTTCGTTTAGAATTGACATAAATGTGTGCATTTCATTCGATAACGTTTGTGAGTTTGAGTTTGTTGTTGCCACTGCTGCTGTCGATGTGGCGAAGATGCCTCTTTCAATGAAGAAACTTCTAAAATAGCCACCTGGTACGCTGTCTCGTTTACTGAATGCATCATATAACTTCCCCTCGACTTTACAAAGAAAACCAAGTAAATCTGCATTTATAATGTTGTTGCTACGAGTCGTTGTTGCATTCTCGAAGGTAGACAAATGGTGGGATCTTCTGATTGCTCCTCATCTCATTCACTCTTGCTGTCAGTCGCTCGTTGTATGCGTCTCTGATACTTGGAAATGGCGATATCCGCCGCAATCCACACAAAGGCTGTCCTACGCACAGGTGTGGTATCACGTAACGCCGTGTCTTCTATAGCTATTAGTTCGAATGATACGAATTTATTTTCCCGTTGGCTTATGTGATTTGAGGATTTCAGCGACCGATAAAGTTCCGTCGTAAACTCTATGAATTCTACGTGGCGCCAGTGACAACATTCTGGGCTTGGTCACTGAGTTTCAGCGCATTTATATGTTGTAATACCTATACACTACTCGTCAAAACACCTCCCGAACCGACTGCTCTCGAATGGGCCATTTTCGTTTATATGATCACGTTTGGTATGGAGTACTTTCGAAAGGTTCGTTCAATCCTTTTGTGATTGCATAATTCTGATCAAAATTAGATGCAGCGTTAATGGCTGAGCTAAGATGTTAATCGATAAATGAAGAAGTCTCAAATTTTCGGATTCGGATTTACTGAAGTGTTTAATTCAATTTCAGTGTAGCCATTTCATGCCATCTACGCAACTCAGCTCTTCTCTTTCAGTACATGATGTCTGAGCCCGATACACTTTTGGAAAAGGCGAAATATTTTTTCAATAGTATCTGGAATACTTTAACAACTATTGCTCTCGTTTCCTACTTCCTCGGATTCATGCTGCGCGCAAATCCACCGACCAGGTATGATTCGGCATTTAACGGAGTTTTTATTTCACCTAATTACCATCCTTCTTTGTAGATGTGCCACTTTCAGTAGCACAGTTGAGGGGAAAAATCTGAGGAAGGAGGGAGATGAGGTTGGTGCTGTAGAAACATGTTTCCTTTTTTCCTAAAAGTCCCTAAAACTTGCCATTTGTGGATTTAACTGATGATCCACTTTGTAGATTTCGGGATGAGAAATGGTGAACGATGTTTATGTCAAGGTTTTTCGCTACCTACCTTAGCACCCTACCTGTCGCATATTGAAACGCGCAATCATTTTTCCATACATCATTTTGCTCAATTTGTACAGTTCGAAATGAAAAATGCATCAATGAAATTATATTCATGTTGCCTGAAAAAAACAAGAGTTGTGGTGTATTCTCGCATTTCACAGCCCTACAAATTTTTTTACTTCAGAGTGAAGGTATGCCACGAATTTTGTTGCATTTTCATTTTTCGCTTTCAGCTTTCGGTTCACTCAGCGTAGTAAGCGTGTATGTGTGTAGGTCACTTGCATGACGGCATTGAATTGCACTTTTGGTTTGCTAGAGGTAATAATATTCGAAGTTCATCGCTACTGACATCCAAACTTCCATCCCAGTTGCCACTGTCGTCCTGTGATTTCCAGTTCCATGGACTGTTATTCGTTTGTCATTGTCATGGTTCTTTCGTCAGTTTTGTGAGTATATATCACAGATTTCTTCTTCAAATTCCGTATCGAAATTGCTGGATGATTTTGTTATGAAATTATTTTCAAGAATATCCAGCTATGGGGCCTCTTATTTCGTGTCGGCCAGCAATAAATTTGCCGTAAATTTGCACTGATTTGCAGCTCTACATACGGTCGTGTAATATTAGCCTGTAATTCAATACTTTGGTCGGTGAAGCTGCTCGATTTCATGAGTGTGCATCCGCGAATGGGTCCATATATAACGATGGCTGGAAAAATGGTGATTTATTCAGTTGCTATGCAACAATGGCGATTTGTTTTGTCGGTCAAGCCGTTCGTTTATTAGCGATGAAATAAGCAAAATTGCGAACAATTTGCTATCATGCGCCTTCCACCCTGATGAAAAATTTCCCAACGGCTGGCTGCCAATGTGAGGCTGTCAACACGTTTGATCATTTCTCAGTGGTACCATGCTAGTCCATCTCCTTCACGATGCTCAATGTCACTTCCACATTGAGCACATCTTGACGTCAATATAAAGTACTTCTGCATTTTTAGAGGCCTCCTTTGCTGTATGTCTTCCTCACTGAGGGGTCAAAATATAACTCATTAAAATTGGGAAGAATGGGAAAGTGATATCCTTCACTCATCCGAAGTTACTGAAAATGACGGTTTTGTACTTCTTCCACTTCATATGCTTGTCTTCGAACAACGGCTGTTTCCGAACAGTGTAAAAAATTCTGTGGGTTACTCGTACTGTGAAAGAGGGTTGTCTTACTTGCTGATTTATTTGGGGATGTTAGCATCTTATTTGATCAGCCCTTTTGAATGACCTACCTTTTGAGTGGAAATCGAAATAATGAGCGATTAAAAGAGTCTATAATCTGCTTGATTTGCAGATTCAGAATATGACCTACGTTGTGATTCTTCTGTGTGTCACGCTACTGGCATTCGGCTTAGCTCGTCAGTCCATTACGTATCCCCAGGAAGATTGGCACTGGATGTTATTGCGCAACATATTCTATAAACCATATTTCATGCTTTACGGAGAAGTATATGCCGATGAAATCGATACGTGTGGAGATGAAGGTGAGTGTAATTCCGACAAAACAAGTTTCAGATTACTTGCTCGGAGGGGTGTGTCTTTTGACTCCGGTACAAATGCCATTATAATTTAAATTCAATAAGGCGATCTTCGCAAATTTCACCTTCCGGTGAAGGCATCAAGTCGATAGAATCCCTTCCAAATGTGATCCGCTTCAGTCGTAGGAGCAAAATATTTCAAGGTCTTCTCTCGACATCATATCGTATTCCTTCGGAAATTTCCTACTATGTTATATTGAAGTATAGCTACTTCTTACTTGAGGAAATGTTCTCTCTGGATTTGTCCATTACAAAAGTTTGAATAAATGCGCCTAACCCATTCGTTGCCTTTGACGTCGTCTGTATGGAAGCATGTCAACAAATGGCAAATTCCTTTCTTAATTCTCCGCTTCTCGGTCTGTCCGATTTCGTTCAGTCTTTTTTGTCTCAATGTTTGTTCGCCGTTCACGTTCTTTTGTTTTTTATTTTTGGTAATACGCGATCACGTGTTTCGCAAATCCCCTGTATGCTCATATTTCAATTTTTTTCATCCACTCTGAATGTATTTCTCTGTTTCCTTCGTCTTGTCGTGACGTCTGCTCCTTTATTAATCGTTATTCGTTATCCCTGTCATGGAACCTCTTGTTCTCTAAATCTTACAGAACTTCTGATTAGTCATATCTCTGCTGTCTTCCTCTGTTATCCTTTTGCAGACTTTGCAAAAGCAACCATTGGCGACGCCGGGTCTGCGCACATTCATGCGTGGTGTTTCTTTGTGTGTCAAGTATGTTCAGCTCGTAAACCGATGAGGCACAAGTTATGAACTTCAGCTCGTTCGATATAAATCATAGGTAGAGGGTTCACATTGATCCGCCAAACGGAGTTGTACACATTCAAATATGTCTCAAAAACCCATCCGTTTTACACTGAGCTGCAGAAAAATCTCGCAGCTACTGATGCCATTGAGCCAAAATTGTTGGTATACTTCTCCCTAAAAAAAGTGGTACAACGCTGTACTTCTACCACTTTTCCAAAAAACTGTTGTACTATGTCTGTAACATAACTGCTGTTGCGGATTCGGTATAGTACTATATCAGGTGTTTTGGCCCCAAAACTACAATACTAGCACTGTCTTTTTTGCCCTAGATTTTTGTTGATACAAATGAGCAGGACAAGAACAGCCATGTTATTAATGGATAGGACGAAAAAAGCAGCCAGAACGACACTGAAGGAAACATTTCATAATTGTCGAAACAAGCTTCGGAATGAAATCAGTATTTTCTCCATCAAAAACGAAATGGATGCAAATGACAATTGGTGAGGTCGCTACGGCAGATTGTTTACTCTCCTTTCGCAGCCGTCGAAACCCCNCGCTGTACTTCTACCACTTTTCCAAAAAACTGTTGTACTATGTCTGTAACATAACTGCTGTTGCGGATTCGGTATAGTACTATATCAGGTGTTTTGGCCCCAAAACTACAATACTAGCACTGTCTTTTTTGCCCTAGATTTTTGTTGATACAAATGAGCAGGACAAGAACAGCCATGTTATTAATGGATAGGACGAAAAAGGCAGCCAGAACGACACTGAAGGGAACATTTCATAATTGTCGAAACAAGCTTCGGAATGAAATCAGTATTTTCTCCATCAAAAACGAAATGGATGCAAATGACAACTGGTGAGGTCGCTACGGCAGATTGTTTACTCTCCTTTCGCAGCCGTCGAAACCCCCAAAAACCTAATGCCATATCTTGTGACCAGCTGTACAACCACCACCCATCTTCGCATATAGACGACTTGCAACTGAAAAGGGGTAGGTTTCCGAAACGCAAAAAAAAACGCATGTGGGAAGGCAACAATATATCAAATGTCGAGATCATAGACAGTAGGAACGCCGATGTCATTTGAGCCATAGTGGATCGTACTCGCGTGAAGTATAAAAGCTGGAAAGTGAATCGCAGAACAGAAAATGAGATTGGAAACAGATGGATCGGCGAAAACAAGACATTTTTCATTCGCATCAATAAACATACCAGCAGCCAAGCAATTAGCTGTATGAATTACATCCCTTTGGAGAGGTAGAGAGAGGTACACCCAGAAGTGCATTCTTGCGAGATCCCTTTCCAACGCAATGGATCACTTCCGCAATAAGTGAATCCTTCATGCACTTACCCCTCCGAATGTCAACAGCGACGGACCGTAGAATCAACCCTTTCACATTTGCTACAATCTCTCCTTCAGTTCTTCCAATGGTCCTTCGAAGTCTCCAAGCAAGGCTATTTGCCCCCCTAAAGACAGCATAAACCTATTCGGGAAGTTGGGAGGTGTCGCGGATCCAGCACAGCTGAATACTGGCGAAAATCCCCCCTGAAGGCTGTCCTTACAGAGGCAGTGGGTATCAGCTTCCGGAGAATCCGTACTCACGGTTTCTTCTGCGCCGTCTTGAGCTTCTTTATAGGACTCCCTCCACGTCTTCAAAATCGTTTCAGGGTCAGTAATCTCCAAAAAACGTGACGTTAGGGGCAGCACGATGCTGAGAAGAAAAGAATACACTAAAGAAATAAAGACTGGACATAAGTTCCATTTGCTCACTTTCATTCGTTCTTCTTCATATATCCTTACTTGCAAGAAGTTTGATTTTCTACAGGGTCTCCATTAAAGAATGCCACTAAAAAACTCGCATTTAGGAGGATGAAGCCTCTTCTAGTATAACCTGTTTAACAAGAAAAACAAGCCTGAAACGTAAGACAGTTTCTCAACAGTTACTAACTGTTATTGATCGCATTAAACATCTAGGATAGAAAATCCAGCCCATAGGTTTTCAAATGAGCAGTTCATCGCCTACGGCAATTTATGGTGTCACTTCAGAACCGAACGCTCAAGCTTGAAAATGCAAAAGCGCACGAACACTTTTACGAGATTCTTCGGACAAAGTACATTTTAAGCCAGGGAAAAAAATGGCACCATGGGTTTGTATTTTTGTGCAAGAAATGGATTCACTTCTGTTCTTCTACCGCTTTCCAAAAGTCAGGCTTTGCTCTACTTACAGTCAACTCGCGAATTTTGATTTGGTACAATGCTGTACTGGTATTGGCACAGGTGCAGTACAAGAAGGACAATAACTTTTGGTACAATGGCATCAATACTCCTAGCTGGCGCGTTTTTGGAATGCTTTTACTAATATTAGAGCGGTGGTTTTTTTAAATTGTCAGCTATTTTTATCCCTGTTCCTCACCTGTCGTCCATTTTTTTTTGGGCGAGAGAAAAGAAGTCACAGTATTCAAGTCGTGAGGATAAACAAATTGGTAGAAATTGAGAAAACGGTATCTATATCTTCAGAAGGACTTCGATGCACAAATTAAATAGCGATTAGAGGTTTTCACACTTTTTATCACCTATCATGTCTGCAGAAATAAAGTTTGCTTGTGGTGCATGGAATTTTTGTTGATGGCGACTGAAACAGAAAATAAAAGCGATCAATTCCAGGCATCGCCTTATTTATTATCATACAACAGGGCAGTTAGTTTCTCACACGTTTTGCTGATTTTCAATGTGATTAACAATGATAGTGACAACGGTGGTAGTAACAGTGTTTTACCGAATGTTTGAATTCCGCTTTGATTGCCGTGAATTGGTTCGCCATAATTGACATGATTGCTCTTGACACTCTTTCACAGCCATTATGTTAGATTAGAATATATCAATGCCATATGAGATGCGTAAGTGCTGTGGAGCCGCCCAGTGATGCACATCACTTTATATTCGTTACATACTGCGTCGTTTTCGCCTTTGACTTTTGCTGAACGATTCTTTGCAAACGTAAGCTGCACTATCAAGTTTCTTGAAAGACTCAGATAACCTTTTTCTCTGATCGGAAGCTGTGACTAATTTCTCGATTGAAAATACATTTTTCGGCCACTTCCAGAAGATTTTCTAAAGTGGGAAAGTGATTGCAGCACCGCACTGTGTTTCTCACCGCAACAATAGCTCTTTTTATTTATTTTTTATTCGAATCTTAAAAATTTGGCTACGAGAGCAAGCAGTATTCGATTTGGCATTATTCAACTTACTCATTTCCATCTGGTAACAGTTGACTGTAATTTCCAGTGGTGTAATTTATACTGTTCAGCATGGGATCGTCATATGGAGGATGGTATACCGATAAGCAGTATCCATAATGGATCATTCGGTTAGTCAATCTAGAAGACCGCAATTTTTTTTCGCTGATTCCTCATAAATCATTCAGCTAGTGCACGCGGCGCGGATGGATGAAGACGACGAGCTTCTTTAATTTTCCACTGAAAATATTAAGTTGTTAGAAATTGTGCCAACATTTGGCTGTCTGTTCGTAATTATTACTATTCAGATTGATGTGTTGTTTAAGCTTCACGAGTTTATTGCACAGCGATCCGGTCATAGAGGTATCACTGAGTAAGCTATGGCTCATATTGGCTGTTAATTTTGAAGTCGACTTGGTATATCCTTGCCAGTCGAATTTCGTCCAGCTTCGTGCGTTCCTTTACCCATTGTTCCTTCGTTGTTATATCATTCCGTTACTCCATCTCACTCCGCGATAAATGCTGCTTTTCATTCAGACTAGCGTCATTCACCCTTTGTGAACATGTCTGATCGTTTTTTAGATGTGATTTTCGTATGAAATGTTTTTTGCCAAAAAATTGCTTTGCGTTGCAGCTAGCACTTGCGATTTTTCAGGTTCACCATGTGTGCCAGGGCACTGGGTACCGCCTTTGTTGATGACAATTTTCCTTCTCATCGCCAACATTCTCCTTATAAGTATGCTTCTTGCGATATTCAAGTAAGTTCATTCATTTCTTCTCAACATCACCTGTTAACTTAATGTGCTATTTAAAATATCACTCATTACCAGCCTCCTCATACTCGAAATCTGATGGCTGTAGCAACCAGCCTCAAGTATTTACTCGTGTTATAGCAGGTTAGAGCGTTTACGATTTGATGCATAATCACTTTTTGTTGGAAGAAATTTCTCTTCGTTCGCATTTATCTGCATCTTTTATTTCTCCCCACATTTCGCTCAATTCATGAATTCCACGATTTTCGCAGTATGCAGCTTCGTTGATCTGTATGGATTTTATTCGAACTGAGAGGGTTATGCTTGTTCATATGGGATGAAATTCGTATAACTTTCTACTTTCCCGTTTTTGGGATGGCAATATCATTTTTCCCAATAATGCGTTCTTTGATACACGTTTTCAACGGTGATTAAATTAGGATTCATAAAGGTAGCGATCAGCTTGATGAAAGTGTTGTTTTACCCTCATGCGTAATTTTCCCTCTTCGATTAGAAGCCTATGTCTTATTATTATTTATTTCAGCAATATCTTCGATAAAACGGATAAGATTTCGAAGGAAATATGGCTGTTCCAACGATACCGGCAGGTCATGGAGTACGAAAGCACACCTTTCCTGCCTCCACCACTCACTCCCCTTTACCATCTTTGGATGGCGTTCAAATATTTCCGAATTAACAGGTTTTTCGCAGTTATTCTTCTCTTTTTTCTGGTAGTTTGATATGCCGGTAGTAGAAAAAATTTCAAAAAATAATGATCTGCTTATTCGTTCGCTAAGCCTAATAGCCAGATGTGGCGAATGGTAAGAAAGTTGAAGTTTTCTTCCACCTGTTGAACAGGTGGGCAATGCATTTGTTACATTTGTGAGGCTCGCATGCTTAAGAATTTTGGGTCCGATGACGAGAAGTGTAACGTGGCAATGAATTTCTGTGAGGTTTCTTTTTCTTCGTTAAATGTTGTCAATTAATGCGTAGCTGTCCTTTCATTTATTATGTTTTGACCTCGTCTGAGTGAGTGATTTGTAGTGGACAAGATGAATGCTTATAGGGGATGTCGACCGAAGAATGATTCGAAATCAAAAACGAATTTATTCGATTTCACGCTGAGTGAGTCTTTTGATGTTCTTCCATCGTTAACTGCTGAATACCTTTGACCGATCGTTTGCGTTGGTGATAAGTATATAAATATTATCTGCAAACGTGCGCTAGCTTGTGAGAACGTGAGCAGCAGTCTTTTTATTTTCCTCCTTCCTTTCTTGCTTCTTCGTCATTATTTCGTGTTCTCTCGTTCCGTCACCAGCCAACCGTTCTTTCTGATGCCCTTCGATTTATGTGTTTCAACTTCGAAAGTGCATGAAGCGACAAAATCATTTGTTGTTGGTGTTTTAAAACAGCGTCACAGAGGACCTTCGAATGTTCGAAGAAATGTGGGATTGTGATGCAAATGAAATGCGCAAACTATTTGAAACAATCTGTTTTCAAAAACTGGTTCAGAATTATTTTTGAACGACGACCAAGTTGAGAAGTTGCACGACTTCGAGGAAGATTGTATGGAGGATTTAGCACGAGAAAAAGAATTTAAGAAGAACACATCGAATGAGGAGCGCATTCATCGAACAGCAGAAAGGTTATTTTATGACGTCGTTTAATACCCCTCATTAGTGGAATTCCATCCCCTTTTTTTGCGGTGGACTGAGTGTAAAACCAAGTCTACTACTTTTGCATTAGGTGACAGACTGACTCACTGATTGATTTAATGGGAAGACGTTCTATCCGGCATGATCTATGCTAGTAAACGGACGGCAGTAGTGATTTTACTCATTTTTTTACGTAGCAGCAAGGCTGATTCATCATATACGATATCGCTATGGTATTATAACTTTAGGTTTCATCTCTCAGCAAACATTCCGATCTGTGATTAACGTTTGATGTGAGATTCAGTGGTAGATCCACGAGAGTTTCAGCCAGATTAATGGTCTACAATGTTTGAAAGTGACGTAAAACAGCGAATACTACTTCACATTATTTAGAGTGTTCATTTTACGTTTATGTTAGAAAATTTCAGAACGGATCAGATGCTGATACGCCTAAACGATCTCGCTACAAAAGGATCTGCATTGAAGGGCAACATAAGAGAATTGGATAGTAGATTGGAGGCGATTGAAAATCGCCAGGCAAGTATGATAATATTTCCTTTGCATTTCCCATCCGTGCAAGTATTGCTTAAATGAATTGTTTTTTTCTAATCGTCAGCACTGATGTCAGTCAGAGGGAAAGAGAAAAACTTGTTGGTGGTGGAATGTCTCATTCCCACAACAGTTGCCATGCGCTCTATTCATCTTCAGGGAGACTGATAATTGGAGGGTCCTGTGTTTTTAAACATTGGCTGCAGCTGTAATGTGTAAACGTTTTGGTCAGGAGTGGAGCCTTTTATTATTTCTTTGGGTATAATAATAATAATGGATATTCCTTTGACCCATAGAAATTGATTTTATAGGCATGTCTCGGTTAGATAGCTATTTTCAGAGTGAAATTCTCGACTGTTTGCGCCAAATTGTAAGTGCGATGCCGATGCTGGTGGGGAAGATACCACAGATGAGCAGTATGCGTTCACCATCGGTTCCTCCGACTGTAACGATTGATGAGGAATCAGAACAACGACATTCTCATCCACAACCGTTCGAGTCGATTTCCACAACAATCCTCTCAGAAGTTGTATCTGTTTTACGAATATATTTTGGTCGAATATTTCTTTTTCAGGTCTACCTCGTTCGGAAATTTGAGCCCGGTTTTACTTTCGTCAGAGGGAATGCCATTAAAAGGGGTCGTGAGGGCTCTCGCGAGAATTGTGATCTCTATTGAATTTTCAGATCGAGTGTTGCAATTTATGCTCATACTTCATTCACATGTCTTTAGGTTAGAGGCAAAGACCGAAGCCATGTGAACAAGGTAGCAAAAGAAATACGAATGAAATTTCTTTTTTTGGGTGATCTGTTGGTCTTCGGCGTCTGCTTACACTCTGTTGAATCTCTTCTCATACAAGAATTTTTGGATGTTTTATCCTATGATGGGGTGTTCTTGGCTGTATGGCAGCATCTTTTTACAGCTTCAACATCTTTTTCACTCCTTAGCGACACCAGTGGCATAATTGTGGAGTTCAGCAGTGTAATACACTTGCAATACTTTTCATTCTGATCTCTCGGAAATACCAACAGGGAATTTTTTGAGCTTAATGGCAAGTGTTTTTTTGCAGGGCGCATTTTGATAAGGTAAGGCCTTACATTTATCTTTCTGCTGACTATATAAAGTAGTTTCGGCTTGGAAGTACCGAACTTGGTGATCTAAAAGCTACTAGATGTAGTCAACACCATATTTTCACCTCAACTGCCAGCTGTCAAACTCCATCATCCCCTAATGCAGTTGTAACTTCTCATTTGTACGTAAAATTCTTGCCCCCTTTTGGGCAGTCGAGTTGGAGAAACGGTCCTTTTGCCAATGATTCATGTGATTGATTAATTTCCTTAAAATATGGACGAAATATTTCCTATGTTGAGTAAAGCAATCAACGCTGATTGATGCCTTACTGGCTGGGATCCAAAAGCACGTCTGGTGCACTTATTCACTCCATAATGGCAAATCGAAGCGTTTTCGACACTGTGCATTTCTGCACTGAATTTGCCACTCATATTTTTATTGAGCACCTTAGTGCTGGAAATATGAGCTTCCTTTCTGATATAAGCATTTGAAGTATCAACATCAAAGCTCATACTCAGACGATAATATGCCGTCCTCATGCGCGCTTGCATATGAAGAGATTACGATAAACGATCGCACTGAAACTGGAGGATCGAGATCGTAGCCTTTGCCGTTTCCTTTAGATTGCCATTTTCGTTCTAAATTTTTGTGTCGTTTCGTGTAGATCAGATGGATACGAAAAACGAAGTTTCTAATTCGACAGCGTGCACCCGTATGTATGCATAAGAGCGGCATACTTTGCCTAGTGTGAATGCTAATGATTAAAACCTTTCTTCAGCAGTAAGCTACATTCTTGATGAGTTTTAGACGGAGCGGAATATGTCCACGACAACGCCACCAGTGGTATCAGGACCTGAACGATTCGTCGAGCCTGGAAGTAATGAACAATTTCATTTTGCTCGTTTAATACGACGCAGCCATTTAGATGCTGAAAAAAGTTTGCATGAATCAGCATATCCTTGCTTTTTTCAACAGCAGCATTTTTTTCTTCTTGTTGCAGGCTTTGTTCTTAATATGCTTTCTCTGCAAATAAACTTTGAGTTCATTCCCGGGAAGGATTTTAGGCCTATTTAGCTTCAAGCTCAATATAAGCATCAAAACACAAAGCATTAATCTTTATACATGGAGAAGTTTTGATAAGTTTGTTCCAGAAAATATGGGAATGGGCGTGTAACGTCGGTAGTCGCATCAGGATTGTCACTTGAGCTGCACTGTATGTATATGTAATGTATTGTCAATGTTCTATTTGCAATCCGCACTCTCAGAAAGGCATAAACTGTGTATATGTGTGTCATCGAGTTCCAATTAATTCAACTACATTATTTGTCTGTTAGCATTATGCGTTCATCAGGTCCAAGGAAAAATAATGGTAGATGCGAGCGTCCGCGGTCATGGAGCGTTGGTCCGGCAATCAGAAAATCTCAGATTCTTGTCTGTTTGCACTGAGATTCTGTTTTAAATGGTCATCAAGGGCACTTTGTCTCCGGCCGTAAGACACTGAAGTTTGAGTTTTTGCAAAAAGTCAGGCAATATATTTTCTGGTCGTATGAGCGATACATTTTGCTTCTAACAGGGATGGTAAAGCCGCGTATGCGCACGATAACGGCACCGGGTGGCGATAATATCATACCACTTTCTCCACTTGCTAAAGAAAGGTATCGTTTATTTCGGTTTTCAGTAATTTTTTTTTCAGACCGTTCCATCGAGTTTGAGAAATCCAATTCGAGTTTTCAAGCTCCTTAAATTTTTTTTTTTTTTTTGAACGTGTATTATGAGTGAGAAACACTTGGAATGAATGCTGTGCTTGAAAATGTCAAATTTTAGATACCGCTTTCTAGTTCCGATTGCATTTTATTCTTTGATTTTGTTCTTCGAGCACTGCGAGTGATCCTCAATGAAAACATTGAGGATTGCCATCGCAGATGCAAAAAGCAGTCGCGTGCATGCTTACAGAACCTCACGTTTTGGCAGTCTCGTATCTTTGGATCCGACTTTGTTGAATCAAGTTGGCAACAACTCAAGCAACTCTTTGAACCGGAGGAGTAATTGGTAAGAATATGGCCATCGGCTTTGCTTCCTTTCTTTTGAAGTTGTTTCATTTGATTCTTGTGAATCCATCTTCAGCCGATCGTAGGACGTCTGCAATCGTCGGCGGTTTTGGCGTAACAAGGAAATGCACATCTTTTATGATATTGGCACTTCCTGCAAGTCTGATGTTCGCTGCTCATGGGTATTCCCGTTGGGACTGTTAAGGAAGATGGTAAAGTTACCACACAGCTTACTTTACATAGCTTTTTCTAGGTGTTACAGAAAGGTTCAAATACGAAAGCGTTTCGATCGGGGTGATTGTGAGTGTTGTTTAGCAGAGACTACGAGCGTTGAAAATGTTTTCAGCGGAAGTGTTCGCAGACCGAGACGGCATGAAGAATACACATCAATCACAGATGCGATCAGTATTGCCGATGTATTGCCGCAGGTGGTAATCATTGACGACAAGGTATTCCAGATTTTTTTTTTTCAATTTCCGAAATAGTTTTGCATGGAGGCGTTCGTGCATTTTTTTCCTTTGCTTGTACTTTATGCCTTTAAAATACATTTTCAGTATGTGCTTATCCATTTGTCCACTTAATGACCTAAAACCTTTCATCTGTATTGTTGGTAATGGCAGCGCAGACAGGAATCATGCTGGAGTTCCGTTCTCCGTTAACTGGCATTCCGCTTGTGAAGTTCGGAACCGCGACGTTTCTCGCATTTTGATGCGGGCTTCGCTGATAAATGCTAGGACTGCGCCAAAATCCTGCTTCGAGGATCCAGAATTCAAGGACTTAACTTCTGGCTTCACTTTTTGAAAAACTTTTTTTTTCAGTACATCTCTATCGTTACACTTCAAAATCGATACAAGCTATAAGACATCTCTTTTGTCATGAAGAAGTCACATCTATGTATGTCTTTTTTCCATTTCTTCAAACAGCGGATGTCATAGGGACTACATAAAGTGCTAGCAATTATGTTAATTTCTAATTTCCAGTAACAAGTGATGATTCCTTTTTGTTTCAGAGTCGCACATACAGTGAGCAGTCGATCGTTTGTTACCATGCAACCGAGAATGACGAAGAAGATGAAGTGGTAGATGAAGATGAAGGTCATGAAATGATACGATACAGTGGTTCCAATACACCGATAACCACTCTACAAAGAGCAAAACGGAGTTTTGTCAGACGGCAGAATAGTGTCCTCAAAGAATACGAAGAGGTCAGTCAAAGGACGCTTATATGCTAGGAACTTGTTTTTCTGTTTGCTCTCCTTTGTTCCTGTTCATTTGCTGTTCTAGTGGATGGGTTCACGAGTCCTTTTTTCTCTGTACTGCTTGTTTACAAGGCACGGGTTTTATACACAACCGATAACCTTTCAATGCATTTAAGCGTCGCTTTATCGAGATGAAGGAGCGTGCAAGTTAAGGTTCGGATATGAAGAATAACATACGTTCCTTCATACAGTATACAAATGCTCACAAACTGGAATGAAATTTTCCAAGTAGGGTTTGAAATCGCCACGTACAGTGTTCGTACCTGCTTAAGTTTATATTGATTTCATGAAGTGCGTTAAACTATTGCAAAAATCTATTGAAGGAGCTGAGGGAGCGAATGCGCGATGCAATTCAGCGGCAGCCCACAGAAGAAGGAACACTTGATTCAATTGTAGTCCATATGGCCAATGATGATGAATTCGGTGATGAAGTTGATGCTGGGAGCCTTACAGAACCTGAGCTGAGAGACTTGGCTGACGATGAGGATGACATGAACTCCAGCAAGGTTCGTTATTATTGTCCCAACTCTTTCTTTCAGGGAAGGTTCCAAATGCGGGTTTTTTCTTGCTCGACATTTTCGTGTCACCTCAGCAAAGCCAGGTGATTTTCAACCATTAAATGCTTTCGGTGGTGAAAGGTGAAGGCGTACTGTCTTTTGCGTTGTTATGCAGTATGATCTTGAGCACTGATAATTTGAGGCCAGTTAGATGCCTGTAAATTGAGTTAAACTGCCGAAGATACACGGTCTCGGGAGTGGTTCACTGAGCCCACTATTCAAAGCAAAGCTTAGTATTTTAATGAAGTGTTGTATTTTTTTCGCTTCGCAGACGTTTTTCGCTTTCCAGTCAGTGATCGCTGCGTGAAACGGTTTACCTGCGCTGTCTCTTTCTTACGCTATTTCCGCGTCAACTTAACCGTATCGTCGTCCTTCATTTACCATATGCAACCCGGAGTGTGCATCTATTAGACTGTTAGCAGTATTTGACTGATTGCTTCAATAATCTGCTTGTGCAAAATAGGGAGGCGAAGGAAGTAGCGTTCAAGAGTGGTATTTGTTGAGCGGTTAGTGTGTACCCTTAACTGCATACAGTTGCAGGAATATATTGAGTTTTCTGTGTCTAAACACCCGGAGAGTGAATCAACCAGTTCGTTGCGTTCAAACGGCTCTCGACGTTCTTCGCTCCAAACAAATCAAAGAACACGGCTTGGCAATCCTCCAACAAATGCATCTTGCAGTTTGACAGTTACAGCGCCCGCTGCAACGTCGGAGACCAACCATCAGATGGTCCATGTGGGCGTTGAGAGGCGTTCGAAAAAAGTCGATGGTGAAATGGTCAGTGGTGTGTAATATGAGGAATACGGCTTCACTGTCTTCAAGTGCTTGTCACAACACCGCTCTCTTTTGTAAATGTGTTCTAAAAAGCTACATCTTTTAATATGCACTTTCAATTCGGGAGCCGCTGAACGTAAAATTGTGGAGTTTGATGGTTGTAATGTACAATATACGATGACATATTGTACCATATTTTACGCTGATCCACCATCTTCGAAATAAGCTGCAGTTATTCAGAGGTGGAAAATAGTCGCATCTGTTCCATGCCGACCAGGTTTGGGAAGGAAAAAATCTTTTGTGGTAAATCGTCCGACCCTTTCAAAGTTAATCAGATTATGGAAGCATATTCATTATTTGCTGATGTCTTGTGAAGCTGATCGGTAAGTTGAACTGAATTATGGCAATTGAACTATACCTGTTAATACATCATGTGAATGGTGTAGAAGCTGTTATGCGAATACAAGTTGGGAAGAGGACTACGACGTACGGAATATTGCACCACCGATAGAAAAAGCTGGTCTGGAACAAAATTTCACTAAATAGAAACATATAGAATCTATTTATTGAAGTCTTCCAACTGCTGATTGATCGTGGCGCTTTGTTCGTTTATTCACATCCCATGAAGCAAGGAACTGAATTGTTTTGCTTTCTCACATGCGCTTTACCCATTTTATGTTCTCCGTTTTTACGATATGCTATACAGAATGTACTCCTCTTCCAAACCCAACATTTGAAGTATTGCGATTTGATCTTGTGAAGTTTTTGAAAATTCCCTCAATTTGATGGTGTTGAAATTCCCTCATTCCGTAGTCAACTATTGCGTCGACAGCAAACGGGTTGAAAATGCATATGCCTTTGTTTTGTGAAAATAGGGCGGTAACTTAGCAATCAGCCACCCTCACTCAGTTTTCTACAAAGTTGATTGGCTTAAAAATGTTCATAAACATCCTGCATTTTGAGCTTCATATGGTATCTCTTCGGCTGATTCCCATTCATTTACTCATATTCCGTTCCTATTCCTTTAATGCATTTATAGTCGTTCCTTCATTTATATCTCTGTGAATCGGTTCTAAGTTCACTTTAAGGTATTCTTTGTGACGTCCTGCGCTGAACCCATGTTCGCAAGCATTAAAATGGAAGCCGGACACTCTATTAAGCCATCCATCCTGCAGATTGTTCACCGGTCTTAAACATCGAGTGGTCGTACTCATAAGAAAGTCTAGCCGGTATTGCTTTCAGTTAGGTGTACGTTTGCGTAGTAAGCATGTTTCCATGGGAATTGAAGGCAGCAAGAGGCTGTATTGTAGCAGCAATCTTGATAGTGAGAGCTGTTTGTTGTATATGATGTCTTGTCGAACGAATCGAGAATGCGGCGACCCGCCGGTTTTGTTTGGAAAGGAGACTTCTGATGATGTCGTATTTGATGTTCCTTTTGCAAATTCAAGAAGGCGTTCGTATTTGTGACGAATATCTTTAATGTCTTCTGGAGCAGTCGTTTTATTTCTTTATTTTTTGTACTTCGATGTTTGTTATTGTTGAATCAATTAGGATCACAAGAAAGTCCGGTGTCTATACGTTAGTTGCTTGAAAAAAAAAGCCACTCAAATCCACACTTCATTTCACTTTCTGCTTTTCTCTTTATTGCGTTTATTGAGCAGCTTTAAAAGCTTATTGAATATTTCAAAAAGTAGTTCATGTGTTTATTGCTATAGTCGAGTTCTGACGATATTTGCGAAGGCGCATGAGAGCAAAATTAGAAAATTTCCTCACTTGTGTTTTCCACAGAAATTTCTACTATTCATCATGTTTATCGCCAGACTACTAAAGAAGCACTGTCGGTCAATATGTAGCAATGTATTGCAAAAAGTTTCGTGAGAATTGCAAAAAAGGTTAAATCGCTTATTTTTCAAGACGAATGTTTGTTTTTGCACACATTCTACAATGAAGTATGCAAATGCTCGTTGAATGTGCTAGTTTTTGAACTGAATGCTTCAGATCGGTAATGTGAGTTTGGCATATATGCTACCATCGGATCGTCAAATTAAATTGTGCACCTCCAAAATATGCAATGAAAACGGCGAAAAGATGAGCAAACGATAATTAGGTGGGCTTTCATAGTTGCTAGTGTTGCAAAGTAAACTTACTGTTCCCATCGAATCTCAAGTATGCGATTTTGAAATCTGAAAACGTTTTGTGAATATTTGGAAAGTACCGTCGTTAAGAATGATTCTGCAACCTTGCTTGTGGAATCGTAGCTGTTGAACTATTTTGGGAATCCATTTCATGAACCGGTACTCTTTCTTTCACTTTTCTAATCCATGTTGCGTAAATTTTACGTTCTTTGTATTTTGGTCGATTATTGCGTTGCCTTTTTTTTGTTCTTCGTTGCTGAGTTAGTGCAAAAGTTGGAATATGCTTCAAAGAACCTGTTCGTTTTGGTACGATCTTCGAGCAAACAACCATCCAGCAATGAACGTGACGGACCATCACCTGCAACCTCATGGAGCAAGCTTCGGGAGGCTGTTTCAAAGATACTCTCGATAAGGATTTGAATATTGATGTCATCTGCGTAACAGAAAGGGTCTTTCTCAAAGTTCCATAATGATCACAACTATGTGAAAAGTTTTTTTACTGGAAACGCTGCCTTGATTAACAATAACAGAATTATGGAAAGAGCGTTTAAGGAATACGAAATGGGGCGTGTTAGTGTGTGACTTTGGGCGATAGGACAACTGCGCGACGCTTGCCCATATGGCGCCGCCAGAGATGCTCGCACATAGGAAATTGTCTACGTTCAGTGGAGGCAACACATTGGATGGCGGCGTTGGAGCAGTTCTACAGCGCTACCATGGCCTGTCAGTGGAACCGGATGCTGCATGAGTAAAAGGGGAGAGGATTGCAACTCTAATCCAGCTGCAGTTCAGTTTGCGCGCATAAACGTGAGCTGTTATTTTTTCATAGAAAGTTGAACCGACCTGTCTGTTCCACATATTCGGCTGTTATACTTGATAGGCTAGCTGTGGCTGTTAAAACGGATGGAAAATATAACCGTTCCATTTAACACTCGTATATTCAACGAAAGCAGTAGGCGAGACGGCGAGTCGATCGTCCAATCATTGCTTTTTTTGCAAATTTTATCTGCAATTAAGAGAAAGAGGCAATGAATGGATCTGGCGCAAGAAATCCAGTATTTGAAACAGTATGAGCGGTCGAAGTTGAGAGAGAACCACAGCGTGCTTCCTTAATCTTCAGGTCACTGCTAGAAATTACACAATTACTTGGATATAGTTTTGTCGGGACACAAAACCTCCCTGAATAAACTGATTCAGAAGTAGCGTTTTACTGCTGCCCAGAAAGCGGAAAAAGCGGGAAAATATTTTTTTTTAATGTGGATCAGAGAGTTGCTGTAGGTTGGACTGGCACGACGAGTAGTAACCCCGCATATTACATAACGTGTCATTCGCATGATTCCGTCTGCTACAAGAAGACTAACTTCCATGTGGAGACGGGATGCGAATGCAGACAGGACAACTGGGTTTGCTATTCGGCCGGCGTCGGCATGCCTCCGGAATTACAAGGTTAAGATTACGACCTGGGATATATTAAACACCTTGGTCCGATAGTGGTGATAGCTGGCTCAGCATCAAACGCTCATTAATCACTTTCGAAGAAGGATGACAGCGTCGCCAACGTAATCTCAAGCTTCCATCCACAAGTGAGCAGAAGAATTGCGAAAGCAGCAGAAAAAAAAAGCGAAGCAAAGCCACGATAATGTGCAGCTTTCGAAAAACAACGTAGCAGATGTCATGAAGCTCAAATTAACAAAAAGTGTACACGGAAGGGAACAATTCAGCAATGGGATTCAAGCCTTGTCAGTTCCTAAGCGGATGGCCAGTTGGAGAATGTTCAGTTCAAGTGACGTATTCTCTGCTGTCGGCTGAAACAGTTTGCCGGAATTCTTGCTCGATTTTCTTGATAATCTTTGCGCTGTTGTAGAATTCTCAACGTGATAATGTAATAGTCGGATACCAATTTAGTATGACTACATCGGTACGCATATGCTGAACACCAATTTAAGGCCAACACCATAGCGTCGAGTTTTTTAGAGAAGACCTGGATGTCAGGACGGACATGATATCAGGCGCAATATCGAAGCCCAGATAAATGAAGATTCCAGCTGCAGGTAACTCGGGACGAACAATAATAAAAGTCAAGTCAGAAAAAGCCGAGATCGCTTCGGCTTACTGGATAGAGTGTGACCTTGTACTATACCTGAGCCTAAGGCAATCAGTGCTCAGAGCAGTAACAACGAACCGAATCAGAGCTGGTGATGCAATCAGTGGCGAGATAAATGCAAAAAGATCGACAGGACACCAAAGACCAAAATATTATTGGAACTTTTTCATAGTTGTCAGCAGTTTACTTGTACCTGTATAAAAGCACTTTCTTGCACAGTGGTCCAATTGACTGCCTGCGGACTCAGACCTAACTGCCGCCAATCTTAAAAAGGTATTGTACCCTCAGCAATCGAAACAATGTATTGCACGGTTAGATTGCCTAGTATGGCATGAAGTACACTTCGTTACTACTTATATGAACTAATCCGTACAGACAGTGCCATTTGGAAACTCTTCAGTGTTATTTTTGCTAGAATGTCTCCATATTCAGTGTCTCCCTTTTCTCATTACTGAACTGAACCAGTTTGTTAATTGTAAAGTAGGGAAAGCATCAATCAAAATGTTTTCTTCATCTAAGAAGTGATTGCCTTTAACTAATGTGGGTTGGTCGACGAAGAAATAATTTTAGATGCAGCCGTTCGGACTTATCGTGCTTCATACGAAGCGTGGTAAACAATAAAAGGTCATAAGTCGTGCTTGGTGGCATGCTATTACGTGCTAAAAGTATTCATGAATCATCGTGAATGCTGATGTGACTGGAGACGGAAGCCGTTTAATGGATGTGAGGGTCGTATTGACGGGGTGTTCTGCTCTTTGTACATCAAAAACCCATACACTCTCATCTCCATATTCCGTTCACATTGATTGCGCCTTGAAATTTAGATCTACTTGCCCCATAAGTGTTCAAGTTTCCTCTTAACCAGGTCGTTTTAATAGGTGTTGTGGGGTTTGAATGCGTCGCATTTAAGTATAACAATCAACTGAGCTATTATTACATACTTCGTCAGTAAGTGCGGTGCAGCGAGTAAAAGAAACAAAGAAATGGTCTGCTCTGAAACATTTATTGGGGACATCGAAGACTTGCTGCTGCTTCTATCCATTATTTACAGCCGCTGATGTTGCGATAAGGAATGCGATAATGACTGCTAGATGTCTATGCGTGCATATGTTTGCGTCTCTATGCGTCTTTTCATGAAAACTTTGTCTAAAAATCGTGTGTTTGTGGTCTATCGTCGCGTAATACTAGTTCCGAAACAAGTTTTCAGCTTCGTCCAATGAACCAACTTCGTTGTCGACGAAAAAATTCATCAGTGAACAGAAATGCGAATGCTGCATAGTAATAACCGATGGTGTGTAATTAGCAAAATGCTACGTAAACAATCTTATGAAGTCGGATTCACATCAAGAGCAGCCTTTCACAGCTGAATTCATTTCATTTTCGATTGCTGGAGGAGGTTTGGAAATCCTTTCGCGGAGAACTCAACCAAATTTCTCATTTTGCATACTTGTGCCGTAACCGGCTCATTTTCAAGGGCTTCTCTAAAGAATAGGCTAGAACAGAGAGCTCATTTTCAAGGGCTTCTCTAAAGAATAGGCTAGAACAGAGACCGATGAAAACTACGGAGTATTCGGCTGAATTTTGTTGAGAACGATGTTTTGAACGCCACGATTTTGAAGAACAGTATACAGCATTTGCCATCATCACGAGTAAATAATTCAACGCTTGCTTCTAACAGCACAATTCATAGGCCACTTGTATATTTGTCAGCCATGTGACATTCCGCCCCCTATTGCTGGTTGTCATCGACAAATCACAAAAGATGGGTAAGGATTTGATGTAAGAGTGCAGAAGGATGCGCTCCTTGGTTCACATTCGGTACGTAGGCTGGGATCAATTTGCCCCGGAGAACATTGCTTATGAATGACTAGAATCAAAATACAATATGTTTGGTGGAATTGGAGCTGAATGCAGGGAACCGTCAGAATTGTATATTGACAAGAAATTATGCCCTTTCACGTCATACAGATTCATGCTTTAGCCGCATTCTCTACAAATTTCATTGATTTGTGAGAATTTTATACTTTTCGATGGAGAATTCCTAATAAACTTTCGAGGAAACATTGTTTCCAGAAATATTTTTCAGAAATTTATATCATCAGTCACTCTGCCGAGGACGGTGAGGAGGTTTGGAAAACGGTTCAGCTTCGCGACTATCAATTACTTACACTCATGTATGTATTTATTCTGCTTTTTGAGAATTTTAACGAAAACGTGTCATGCGTCTTCCATCTGTACACGTACGAGTATGCCTTTCTCGCTGTCACGTTCTGCTCGTCATGCGAAACTGTGGAGATCAAGAAATTTCTTGGAAATTGTCTGTAACCAGGGGTATCGGGCATTTCCGGAGAATTATGGGCATCTACCGACTGAGCACATGGGAAGAAAGATCTTTGTGGATGTTGTTGTACACACTCACACGGTTTCTGAATGGGGTGTTATTATGTAGTTTAATACGACAGTCACAGAAAGGGATATCGGATGCCGTGCTAATTACTCTTGTGCGCATTTTCACTGTTTCAGTGCTGTGATCGTTTGCACTAGTGGTTAAATACATTACGAAAGTACTAGAGGCCCATATATATCTGCGTATAAAATTTGCACTAAAAATTCTTCAAAGCTCATTTGCACACTCATTTGGCGAGTGGAAGTAATCAACTAATAAAATCTACGATCCATTAAATGCAGCATCATCGTGAATTAGCGCTAAGTGATTCAAATGTGTCGCTTGTTGATGAGATACCCGAAAGGCTGTTCTTAATTTATCTTAAGATGCGAAAATACTGGCCTCTTCCTGCCAACTGCTGAAAATTGCACGTGGTGTAATTTCATTCCAGTGAACTCTTTGAACCTTCAACTGGATATTTTCACACTAAAACTGGCTTTATATATTCTTATTTCTATCTCAATTTTCCATATTCCGTCAAATGAGTAAATAGGCACAATGTTTTACATGAACAACTGAACGAAGTGTTATCACAAAACGTTTACCCAACCTGCCGAATGTCACAAATTCATTTGAGACTCAGTGAGCCCATTACAGTGTATCGAATGACTTGTCGTTGCAGCCGTGTTTTTAGAGATTTCTCGAGCTGCGTTTGCGAGAGTCACTACCAGTTCCTCTCCTGTGAAGAGCTACTCTAAAATTCTTAAAGATTTTTACGTACGAACGAGTTTCCCTTTGTAGGCGTGCCTTTAAATCTGCGCTCGCAAGTCGATCATTCACGTATTTATTAGCAGTTAGTCGATAAGTCCCCGGATAATCGCCTAAATATTTGTCAGGCAAGCCGGTTAAAATATGAACGTGAAGATGTGCAGGTATATGCACTTTGCATGTTTTCGCCGTTTTCTTTGCATTTTTCCAAATTAATTGCAAAGTGAGGTATTTCGACAGCATCACATTAGGTTGTGTGTGTAGGGAGATCTCTGCTTGTCCGCCTTATTGAACACGCGAACTGCATAAAGTGCCATCTCTGCATCTTCACTAGTCGTTTTCATGCGAACTATGGACTACTGAAGGCGCTACGAAAGTTGTATGCGCAATTTTTGCCGTATGGTCCTAGAAAACAACAAAATTTTGCATTAGAGATCGCTAGCCTCTGAAGCCTCGAATGGTTAAAAGTGACATGGAGTTTGCGAAGAAAAGTTCTTCTTTAATTGCTCAGACGAAGCCAAACAACCAGATAAGTGTGCTGAAGCAGTTGGTGCGGTATCTGCTCTTGCATCCTGCTCATATGCTCAAATAGTCCAGATTTATGCTGCACGAATATTTTGCAAGTGATTCATTTTTCTTTGGCAGATCGATGGGAAATAAAACTTCGACCGGTATTTCCTCGTCCATTTGAGTCCCTTCGAACAATTACAGTCCCCTTCGAATTTGCTTGATCAATTTGGCGTATGGAGTAGGAAGTGATCAAATAACGCGCAAAGTAAATACCGTATACCATAACTCTAGCCAGTGGCTGCCATAGTCGAACTGCCCAACAAGCAGACAGACAGACGCGCACATACATGCACGCATACGCGCAATACAACGCACAGGTTACGCTCAATCACACTGCACGCGGGCTAGGCTTTGCTGTATAACAAAAGCGTGTAAAAGAGAATAGATTTGTACAGCCGCTTTTTTGCAGATTTTGCTATTGGTTCGTCTTATATATTGAAGCACGAAAAGAGCACGTCTTGCCATCTTTGCTAGACCTTCGTTGATTCACTTCAACACATTTTTTTTTCACTTTAACAGAAACTTTTGCTCGCCAACAAGAAGCATTTAATATCAAGATAGCATTGCTGCAGACTGCATTTCCTTTCAGTGTGTTTGAATGAAAAAAAGAAAACTGCGCTCTCTTGCTTTATTTTTCAGCACGAGTCACCCCGTAGGTTCATTTTTTTACGGCCGCCAAATTATTCGCTCCTCTCGCCTGTAACGGACATAGATTTTATTGATCGCATTTGCGTTTGCATCTGCTTCGGTAATCTTCCCCCGCTTCGGTCTTAACACATGTCTTCAAATGCCTACTTCACTTTCCGACTGCATATTTCATTTTTCATTCAAACACACTGAAAGGAAATGCAGTCTGCAGTGTGATTGAGCGTGACCTGTGCGTTGTATTGCGTGTATGCGTGCATGTATGTGCGCGTCTGTCTGTCTGCCTGTTGGGTAATTCCATTATGGCGCTCATCTCTCATGGCACGAAGTTGTCATCGAGTCATCGGTAAGCTACAAGCCACTTTCCGCGTTCAGGGAAAGCCGCCAGAATCTACCTTCTTGCACCGCAATATCCCGCCTCCTCGTCACAATCCGTCAACAACTACATCATCGTTCCGGGGAACTGTCCTCGATCCACCAAGGAATCTAACCATACGACGAGACGATCATTTCTTCAGGAGCATGCGTCAGGAACGGATCAAGAAAATCCAAAACTACAGTGTCTTTTCAACATTAAGAGAAAGCGAGCTGCCACGCAGTGATGCTCGCTTCGGGATCTATTTATTTCTATTCTGCGACAGACGAGCGTAGAAATCCTATCACCGCAACACGCATATTGCCCGATCGAAGTGACGCCGCAGCTCGATACTTTGGCGAGTCATTCCTAAACACTCGTTGCTACACGATCAAACCAAAAACGATAGACGAGAATCACCAGTTAGCACATAAATGTTACGAGTTGATACCTATTGAAGTGAATGTTATGACACTGCTTGATCATGGCTTGGTTACCCAATCACCAGAAGTCCCTTGCCCTTGGACGCCTCCCTAAACAGTATCAAAAACGAAACCTCGGGCATTCTTAGCGACAAAAACAAAGCGATGGTGGTTTTCGCTGTCGTGGAACTGCCGGACACGGAAGTAGGTAATCAGCCTGGCTGTCGACCACGCAGAGAAAAGCGAGATATTGGCTCCCTCAAAAAAGCCAAATCACAGCTATATATTAGCCGTCGAAGAATTCCTTTGAGAAATTGAGTGGAGACCGGAGCACAAAAACTGCACGAAGAACTGGGGAAAGCACAACGGCGCGAGATCAACAACAATCGCGGAAGCAGCTGATATGGACGGACAGCGTTACAACGAAATTTTGCACAACTTCGTCGTTAAATTGCGCAGTTCGATCTCCAAACCGGCTCAGTTATTGAAGAACTCGAGGACGTGTTATCGAATGATCTATCGTGATCAAATGAGTTCTTGCGATCTCTGTCACTGTGCTCATACTTATGTTGATCTTCATATTGACCTCTCCCCTTGGGGATTATGACTTGCCTTCCGGGCAGTAGCAGGAGATACATAGGCTGCGATCTCGGGCGATAGGCTAGGTGTTTGGTTGTCGAACTGGTGCGTGGTAGTTGTCGCTTGAATACTGGTTAGTAAATGGGCTTGTCAAAGTAACACTTCGACCCGCGAGGACGGTCGCGTTTCCCACCAATATTCGAGGTTCCGGAAGGCTCCCTGTCGACTTCTCAAATGATTTTTCGAGGGTAAGTCAGTGTTTTCATCAGCGTAAAGGAACGCCGTCCTTGCAACAACGACTTTTATAATAACGCAACT
>JAARMF010002147.1:13643-28096 GCA_022844705.1 Toxascaris leonina
CCACTCTATAATCCAGTTCTTGACGACATCACTCGACCATTTGATAATTACCAAAAAAAAACTCAGCAACTATCACATTTCCTATTCATAAAAGCGATACAACGAATAGATGTCTTTTGAGGTAAAATTGGAAAAAATGCCACAAATATTAGATGAACTCATTCATTGCATTGCCAATTGAACGATGCCAATTCGTTAGCTGCAGATTAGCAGAGAAGAATTCAATGTGGATAGGTGGAAAAATATTTAGAGATGGGAAAAATTTTGTTGTGAATTTCATTTCTTTCGAAGGAAACTGAGAGAGAATTTCAGCAATAAAGTCAATGATTATTTGTTGAAGAAGTTGAAAATGAATAATGCCTCTTCGTGGAATATTTTCTAATATTGAGATAAATTTATTCCATCACGGTAGTATTTCCGCTTTAAAAGCATTAGCGATAGATTTTTGTTTCGTTTAAATAATTTTTATTGACTTTAAAACATTTAAATAATAATATAAATTCTTTCAATGGTTATTCATCCTCAGCTTTTTTTTGAGCATTTTTCGTACATTTTCTTTTATGCTTTTCCAAGCAAAAAAAATTTGAAAAAATATTGAGTGGTATACAATTCCAACAATTCATGGAAGAAATATTCTTCAATAACTGTTTAGCTCATTTTTTTTTTCAGAAAGGTTAAGCAAGACAGAGTAAAGGAATTGGAATCTTAACTCCTAGTATATTCGACCAGAAGTATTTATATCAAGAATGTCGCAACACTAGTGTGAAGCATAAGATAGAGAATCTGAAGCCATAACATCGCATCCATTGAAAGTTGGATGCATCTCGATGGCATAACAAGCTGGTGAAGTAAACTTTTGCAAAATATGAAGCATTTATAAAATGAATTGAATGCACCTGTTCGCTGCCGTCAGTTAAATTAAATATTTCTGATGTTTGTTTGTCCTTATTTGTTTCCTTGACGTCTTGCATCGTTCACACTCAGCAGCACCTTTTTAGACACTCTCCACAATCCCCCTCATTAGATTTGATTGAGCAGGTGTTTCGTTCGTTACAATAATGCTGCGAGAGAGACATGAACATAAACAACTGTTGACCAAAGAAACAATCATAAACGAGGTTATTGTCATTCACATTACGGATCAAGAATTATACAGCGGCCTATTGATCGTTGATCCCCTCCTTCCCTCGGTATAGGCGACATAAGCGAAATATCTTCTTATACTTTGAGCACTTATTTAATCGTTTATTTAGTACAATTACCGCGAATATTTTTTAATTTTAATTAATAATTTGCTCGGTTGGCAATTTATTCGCTTGTGAGGCCGACCGGTAAACACAAAAATCGATGAAAATGTACTTAACTCTCTCACTTTAATTTCCTCTATTATCCATAAATTTTCGTCGAAACTTAGTGAGTATTTAGCAAACATTTTGCATAAAATAAATGTGGGAAATAAATTTTTTTCGTCATTTTATCACAACGTTTACTCAATCGACAAACAATCATAGAAACAATGAGAACTCAAATTCTATAATAACGTAAAGATCAGAGATCACATCCAGCAATGAGCGATGTGCGGCACAGAAATGTTCTTTTATGCGATAGTCACACATAATATAGCATTACTATTCTGTGCGAAACAACATCCTCATTTCTATGCGAATTCTTTCGAACATGAGATGCATATTCATAAATCAATTAATAGGTAGTCGAATCTATTTACCTGCGTTTACCTGCGAATCTATTATCAAGGTGCATGGAACAACTAAACAGCGTTATAATGAACAGTTAGAATAGAGGTGTTAAATAGATCGAAGAGGAGAAATGTAAATCTTTAGGTGATAGAGAACTTGGAATGATGCAAAATGGCAACAAAGAAAGACTTCTGAAGGAAAAATAACGGCAAAAATGAAATGGAGAATCGAATTACTTTAACAGCTCAATTCGATTGCTCTTATCCTCCTTTAGCAGCAGATTTTTCGCTCTTTTTTTTTTCAAATGCAATAAAACTCTGAACATTTCCAACGCGATGGCTCTCTCAAATGGCCTAAATAGCTGAAGCTGAGTTATTGCCTTAATCAATTCTCAAATGGAAAATAAATGGAAACAATGGCAATATGAATTGGCAAAACAAAGGTTTCATCCCGATGGCAAATAATCTTCAAAAGTAGTGCAAACAATCACCAATATCACAGGTAATATTACCAATATTAACGGTAATATTACCAGCATCGACGACAATATTGAAAAAAAAAACAACAAGATCAACTTCAATAAATTTGAAGAAATTGATGCGGANGCAGCGTCGGCCATAATATTGAAAAGAAAAAAACAACAAGATCAACTTTAATAAATTTGAAGAAATTGATGCGGAAATATTCGAATGAAAAAAAATATGCGAAAATTAATTAGTGGAAATTAAATTGTGGAAAATGAGCGCAATTAGTCGAAAAAATTCCCAAAAAATTCTATTCATTTGCTTATAATCGTTGAAAATGTTTTGTTTTTCTATTCTCTAATAAGAGAAAGAAGGAATCCCAAAGAGATGAAAGCAGAAATCCAGAAATCCAGAAGCGGAACTCCGTCGGCAGTTCAATTTTATTCTTTCTATCATATCTCGTGTGATCGGTGATACAGAGGTGACGAGTATGGATTTCCGATCAATTTTACAAAGCACAAATAAAAATTTGATTGTGTCACGTATTGTGAAAGCTACCAGAAAGTTGACATCACTATAATCAAATATGGCATCAATGGCATCCGATCCAGAAATTAGCCGGATTAATGAATTCGGAATTGCTTATTCTTTTCGGCATTAATAATTTCTTTCAATTATGGTTCATGTATTACATGCTTGAAATTAATTACATGACTAGACTCATAGAGAGTATTATTAGGCGTACAACGCTCTTAAGTCTTCTCGAATTATTAGATAGACATCAATAATTAATACAAGCAGCTTACTGCTTTTATAAACGTATTTTTAATTAACTCAATAAGATTCTATTTCTATAATATTTGCTTCTGATGAGACAAATAAATATTCTTACAGTTTTTCTTTCAAGAAATTTTAAACGTCAATAATCAGGTTTCATTTGCGGAAATCATGGACTGAAACAACAGTGGCGTTTTGAAATTCCCGTATAACCCACCTATATAGAGCTTCTTGTTATATATGGAATAGCATCGAGACTGAATACTACGCTCGTATATTCTAAGGAAGTGATGACTATTTAGATAATGCAGCTGTTGAAGATATTCATTAATTTTCATACTATTTATGGAATTAGGTTTTTGCGAATAACACTGAATTGGTGTCAGCTCATAACGAATGCCACATCTCAGCATTACTGCAGCAAAGACAATTTTATGTCTTATGTAACGAAGAAATGTGCTAAGATAACACATTTTTTTTTGCTTCATCTAACACATCCTATGGCTATAGATGTTTTGTAGACCGAATCCTGGCGAGGTGATGACCACTGAATCTAGTGGTCATTGTTGAATCGACGATTGATCCTCTTTTAGTGGAGTGATAGCCTTATCGTTCGTATAATTATAAATAACCTCATAAGACCTGAATAGTGTTTAGGCAAGACAACCACATTCAGAAACTTTCATGCCATGAAGGAGACGTTTGCGTAAATCATTCTCCGAGATTGCATATACCACTTCAAGTGGGTCATATTTTGTTGGTGCACAACAAGGCTCTCGAATATTCTGTAGCATTCGTCGATGACCATGAGCATTCTCGTGTTTTGTACAACGTCCCGCACAATAATTTGCTTGATAACCGGTTGGTGCGATAATAAAATCGTTAAAACCTAAATTCCACTTAACATAAAAATTTGTTATATGAATATTGACGAATTAAAGAATTTTTTATCTATAATAAGTTGCACTCTCAAATAATATGGATATTAAAATCTGTTGATTGAAGATGATTACCTGCCTATTCTGTGAAAGTTCAAATCAGAGCTTATTGAACCTACAGGATAGACCTATAGCATCATGTGCTGCTAGTATTGGTATCGTTCTAGGAATTGCAAAATTTGGATGAAATCTTCACATATGACATCTGTATGACTTCGTTTGACTCCAGAACAACAGAATTCCTCGAAAGCTCCAGATATTTACAACGACAAGGCATGGAAACCTATTCTAGAATAGAATAGAATTGAATAAGTGAAGAGGCTTATGAGAGGTGAAAAAACAGTAATACATTCGGAGATGAATTCGCTCTGTTAGTGAGGGAAGTTTTTATTAATAAATCCATTGATCAAATTTTTTAGCTCAAACATGAAAGATACGGATAGCTTCTCTTAAAAGCATAATAGAAGCAGACAGATATGTCCATTAATTGGGAATATATATTCCACTGAGCAGCATTTATCAAATTAAAAGAGAATTTGAAATGCTGCAAGAGGATATATCAGAAGATTCATATTTCACGAAAATCGGGGGGCTTTTCCTCCGAAATCTTTTTTTTGAAAATATTTAGGCAGCAGAAAACTTTTATCTGAATTTTAGCTAAACTTTCGCCACAAAAAAACCTTCGAAAGTATTTCGCCAGGTTCCAAGCGAATAACGAACCAAGACTTTCGTATACACATTCATATAAGGAGACTTTCAGCACAATTCTGACTTTATCAACCTTCATGCAAAATCAATCCGTTGCCATGTTTGCAACGGAAATAATCTTTAATAGTTAGAAATCATTCTTACATTGTGTTTCCTTTCTTTTGAGATTTTTTAATCCTTCAGTTCTTAGTGGATTTGAGACAAAAGAAGAACGGCGTTTGAGATTGACTGAATGCGTTTGAACTTAGATGGTTTACAAAAGTTTTGTGTTTAGGGGAAACTTGAACAGCAGAAAATAGTGCTCTCAGAAGGTACTTCTTGATATTATATGTGCTTTACGCATTCGAAAGAGTTAGACCACCCCTTTTGAACTTTGTTTTTTTTTGCCACCAATTGATAGGTGTCACAACACCAGCCATTTATGAAATTTTTGGCCGTTATCCATCCTCTAGCGATCAGTTGAATAAATTTTTAAACCATAAATGAGACGATCGCCTGAATTTCGCAGAGTGGAATCTTCTACGGGAGGGGAGGGGGAGGGGAAAGAGGGAGGGTGGAGGGAAGAAGGAGAGGAGGAGAAGAGAAAATGAGAGGTAAAATCTGGAATGACAAAAAAAGTGAAAGTGTCTAGAGAAGAGCTAACTAACCGATCTCGGTGAAATTGACATACATGTGATGCAGACAGCATGAGCCATCCGGTGAACAATTTGATGAACGTCGTCTACGAGTGGATACGAATCGTGGCAACGAAATTTGTATAATTGGTGACACTTCAGTGTCCGTTGCGACAAATTGCTCTGAACGACAAAAAACACATCGTTGTTGTTCAGTGCATAAACCACATCGCATAAGCTGAAAGAAATTTTAATGAACATTTCGCAGAAATATTATTATTCGACCATCGATTAGGTATAACATCATCATTTAACTTAACTGAATGAAATTTTATCGAATTTTTTTTAGATCATTCTATTCGAATACGCAAAAATTTAATAATTTGCTCATAATTTTTATTTATTTAGCAAAAGTAAACAAATTAAAGTAGCTTTATTTAATGTAATAAATAGATATGATAAATAGATATAAATAGATATTCAAATGCATATATTTTTTCTTAGAACAAAAATACTTCAACATAGACAGAAGATAATAGAACGTCCATTGCAGATAATTAAATGCTATGCACATCATCAACCTTTACTACTCTTTTAATTTTTCATGCCCTTTCTCCAAACTGTGCTTACTACAAAAAACAAAAAACATTAAATATGCAGCATATTAAAGATAATATTTCCGGTTGTAATGTTTTTTCATATTTTGATCGAAAAAAGAGGATTTATTCAACGATGAAATGGGCGCAACTGTTTTACCTGAATAGTATGTCCAGTTTGTTGTTCATCAGCCCATTCACGAACGGCTAATGTTATATCCATTTGAATGGTGTCACCAATTGTCGCCGTTAATCGTTCAGTTTTTAGTGTTCTGATACTCTCTGAAAATATTTTGCACCGTAGAATTCGTGCTTATTTGTTTAATCTCTATTTCATTCACATTTAACTGTGCTAAGAATGTGCTAAGAATATAGCACACCTCTTTATAGCACGCTTGTATTATAACACAGCTAGTACTACCTATCGCCTGCTAGATTACAAGCCTGGAATATTCTTTTATCAGATTGCAACGGTCTTGTTGAAGGGAAATCCAGAGAACGGATGGCCACATATGTATACAGTTGCTACTTTTTTGAAGATATAGGATGCTATGCTTAATTTTATATAATAATAGTAATTATATTTATTCGATTGTAGAGATTCCCTTTCAGAAACAATTACTACTTGTATGGGAAATATAACAGCTAAAAATTATTGCCGCTGAAATTAAGATTATTATTGATGCATATGCACAACGCTGCACTTCAAAATAACTGCCGACAAATGCCTATAAATCGATATATATTTAGTGCAAAACAATTTTTTCTTAGTCATAGATATTTGTTATCGATCATTTAATGGTCATCGTTGACTACATAGAACTTTTTTTTTGCATTTGAGTCGAATCCGACGCATTTCCGCAGCATTTGTTCATTGATTCAATAGAGACGAAAGCGAACAAAACTCTCAACTCTTTCTTTCTCTTCATATCTATTCCTCCCATCTTCCTCGTCCTCCCCTCCTCTCCCAATCCCTTCCTCTCACATTCTTCTCCCACATGTCTCCCACAAAAAATCGGAAACGGAATGAATAAACCTTACGTGTGATTGGCTCGATTTCACTCAGTTGTATTACTTCGCCATTCATATCGTCTGCGAGAGTGAAAACGAAAGCTGCTGATGCAACAAAGTCGATTCTCGAGTCGATATCGAAATGAAAGCAATTTGGAATCACTTCGCCCGCTAGTGATATACAGTGTGGATCATCTGAAATTGCTTCTTCTCTTATCAGTAATGACGCCAAATTTAAAAATGGGGGAGGGGGGGAGGGGGAGAGAAAGGGGGAAGAAGGTCTCATAACTTTCGAGGAAGATCCTAGAGGAGCCTGAAGCCTAAGAAAATGAAAATCCCCACAAAAACGAGTAAATTTTGAAAAGGACAGCATCGCAAGAAGCAGCAAGAACGCACATTCCACAACCCATCTATCAACAGTGCCATTTTCTTTCAGATTTGTGTCTTACATGGCTGTATTTGGCTACCAGATGATAGGCCAGAGATACTTTTTAAATGACCGAGTCAAAAATTTTCAGAAAATCGTCTCAGTATCGGAGGCCAATAAATGAATGAGCCAAGCGCTACAATTCATGCCTTGTACATCGAATACGGAAGGATATCCAATCCAGCGCACACAAGGCAAATAGTGCTTCTTATATCTACGTCATTAGCGGAAATATTTTAGGGCGATGATAAATACGGGGATTTCACGAGGCTTAGGCTTAGTCTTAGGGCTTAGGCTTAGGTTTTTTGCTAAGTGAATCACTACCCAATTGGTATCTCGTTGGATATGCAAAAATGGTTTGTTAATAAAACGATGCAGTCATTAAAGGAAGTTTCAATAAAAGTGTAAATTTAATTCAGAAGCGTTTGGGAAAAACACCATTGAGTTCATTTCAATTCAGTAGGGTTAGCATATATGCAGATAGATATGGCACTATTATTAAATTTTTTTGGCACGTTTTTGATCCATTGTGTGCCAAAGACAACCATCGTCATTTATTTAATTATAAGTGGGGCCATTTTACTAGGTTGCCGATTATATTAGGCAGTTAATTTTATATGCCAAGGTTACAGTTCTATTCAATCTGGCTCGCTCCCCCTCCCCCNCCACATGATAGGAAAGTTTATAAATATATAGGCATAAATAGAAAATTCAGGGTGAAAATTGCAATAGGTACGATGTGATGTTTTCGAAATTTGCAACTAAAGGGTTTATAGTGCGTCTCCCAAATTCATGGCGCATTCCGTAGTTGTTTAGTAAAACTGAAGAGCAATTTACCTATGTATTTAGACAAAGGTTAGCAAAAAAGAATTCTAGCAAGACCTATTCATATCGAGTAGGGGATTGACCTGAATCATTAAAAGAATTGAAAAGGTTGTAAGTTAGAAAGTGTGATAAAACGCACGATAGGTGCTTTTGCCTCTCTTTGATTTCGCTAGTCAGATTCATATGCTATTAAAATATTAAAAAATATGAGAAATTTTTTATTACGATTCAATCGATGCAAAATAAGATTCGAATCGCCGTAAAATAGATGCAATTTAAAAAAAAACACTTTTAGAAATGCACAACTTTCTCAAATATTGATGGATATTTGTAAAAGGTGATACATGAAAATCGTAAAGCAGCACGCATTACGTCTTTTAGATTTCAGGATGCCAGATTCATCGGCTTACCTGTTGAAACAATTGGAAGACTATCACAGGTGCACCCAAAACTTTAACACATAAGTGCTCAAACGTTTATACGCACACGCAAGGGGATATGCACACAGACATATATACGCACAAACACCAATGCATATGTGCATGAACACACACATACGCACACACAAACACACAGGCGCACAGACACGCGGACAAACATAGATATATACAACTGCAGACACACACAAACACACAACTAGACACGTACAGACACACAAATAACCATAGGCACACAGAGCTGCACACAGACACACAGATGTACACGCACACGTGGACACACATAACCACCGACGCACATCGGCACATATAGGCAAGCACCCACAGACGCAGACAGACGCACAGACACACATAGACACATATACACAAAGACGTAAACACAAAAACGCGAGTATATGACGAAGAAATTTTTGGTTTTTTTGTTGCCTATGTTAATGAAACTGACGTCAGATCTCTAGCATAATCACATTCGTATGCATCTGGCAAGATTCGTATTCACTCTATTCAAAGTAATAGAAATAAAATTTTGTTCAGCTACGACGTGATAATCACCGAATAATATCTTCTAACCCATAACAGTAATTCATATTTGTTAGACTTTCAGAAATATCAATTGTAATGGAATCATTTTTTCAACTTATTTGTCATGTTCAATCCATATGCGACATGATTGGGACAGAATATTGCCACAAACGAGGGGACTTTTGAGAGGAACTAAAGAACTTGATAACTGAACTCAAAATTCAATCTTAGCCAGTGCATCTTTTGCAAATAATGCATTTCGAGTCGTTTATGTGAATCAGTGGACCCAATATTTTGCGGATCAATCAGAAGATCAATCAATCAATAAGCGTTGAGCTATTAAAGCTGTGGAATAGAAGTACGCTGATCTGAATGTATGCAGAAGAGAGAGAACTTGTGCAGAAGCTAAGAAAGACTTTCGAGAATCCAATTATGCATAATAGTGATCAATGAAATCATATAAGAGAGCTAATCGATCTCCCCATCCCCTCCCTCTCCCCTCACCCCTCTCCACCGCCTCCCCCCTTCCTCCCCCTGTCCCCTATTCACTACCATCGTCTCAGCTCTGTAGAATAGTTCCCCCCAATTATTTTTCAGGAATCACTCACATCCCACTCATTTTCTTCCTCTCCACTCCCGTAACGTCATTCTCCGCTTCCACGAAAGCCATTCTTTCACACACCTCTTAGGTTATTCTAGTTACGAAGCATGAGAAAAATTAAAAAAAAGACTTTCGAGCGTAAAAAAAGTTCTCATTAAACCNTCTCTCGAGCATAACAAAAGTTCTCATTAAACCGCTTTGAAATCTTAAGAACTCTATAACACATTCGTAGTCGTGAAAAACATGTGTTATGAGGCAAACATAACAAAGAACCCTTGCTAGGGAAATCCTCGATTATGAGCTTTCCTCGAATCCACATTCATTTTTAATCAAAAATAGCTGCAAAATTGTAACTCTCGGATAAGCACAATAGCAGCTTTATAATACGTCATTCATTTAGTCAGCAAAAGATATTTTTTTGGATCATCTGCGATATTACCTCGACGATTACGGATGCGACGAGCGTCGATATCAAAGAAAATCTTCAATTAGGCTAATAGCGAAAACAAATGTAGAAGCTGATTGGAGCATATTCGGCGACAAAAGCGTTTTTCCCATTTCCAACACCCAATTTCAATAAATTATATGCGATATGATATTTTTGTGATAATCTTATCGCTTATCACTTACCTTTGTCACTCTTATACACCAATTTTTCCTGGAAATTCTTTCAAGAGGAATGTTAATAAAATATAGGGAAGAACAAAGGCGGATAGGTGCTTCCGACAGCAGGCAAAATATCCTCTCAAAATTTTCCATTGATATAAGGATAGCTCTTTGATTATCGACTTATAATGTTTAGATGTAAGTTTAAATGCCTGTAGCACCTATCGGACATGTTGAATCAGAATTAAAAATGGCTTGAGGGCTTAAGAATGGCCGAAAAAAAGGGAAATAAGAATGGGCCTTCATTATTGAATGCAATAAGCTTGTCGAAAGTTCATAGCCCTGAATTCATTTGTTTCAAAGGTTCACAGACATATCAGTAAGCATGCAAATGTGTGAGTGCACAAATACACTACTTTGCAACGCATATAGGCGTTAAAATAATGAAGCTGGAAACAGGAAACTGGTTCTTCCTCTAAGTGGAGGAATTTGACTTTCTGTCACTTCAATCATAGTTTATTAACATATTTTCTTATAAATAGATGGACCTGTTATGGGCTATATTTCATCCCCCAAAGCACAAGTCCACACCAATGTCAGAATCCGATGAGGATACAGGAAGAGTGGCTGGCCAAATGCTAGCTTCATCTCTTCACTGTTTAATAACCCCGCGCAATTGCGAAAACGAAGACTTTTTAATAATTTTGCGATCTTTCACTAACCATGACAACATATTCATAAGTGAGATTGCATCTTCAGTGGTCCTCTTATCAGCTCATCAGATTTCTTATCAGTTCATCATAATGTGCTTATCCTCTAAATCAATTTCTCTCAATGTCCATCAGTATGAGTGCATAGAACCTATTTGCTGCATAAATCTTTGAAGCTTTACATCACACAAATTATCATTGCCTATTGAAATTAAAACAATGCAATCAGAATGATGCGAAATTTCCGTCAATAAAACTCTCATTAATTGCCCATCCTATTACATTATGAACCACAAATATCCCACTTACTAACGAGATAAACATCAATATGCGATCCTCTAGTTCGTTGAGAATGTATTCATATTGCACGTTTTTACGTGATTCCTCTCACAACATGTTTTCTAAATTCTCAGTACTTCCACGTGTACATTTCACGTTTATATTCCCGTTTCACGTATAAGTAAAACGTATAGCATACGTGCAAAATTTCTAAGTTTTTCAGCCATTCATCATCTTCAATGCGCATTGCAAATTTCTATGACGTTAATATTTGAAACCATACTTCTTATATTCTTTCGTGTTTAGTAACCAATTGAAAAATACCAAAAATTTTCCTAAATTGAGAGAGGAAATATATTCGTGATGGGAATGATGAGACTAATTTAAGTTGGATTTAAACTAGACAAATTATGGAAATGGGCCGAATAAATTCTGAAACAAACCAGGTGAATTGGCGATAATAATACGTTCCTCTTCAGCATCAGAGATTTCATCGTCTGTACTCACAACGTGCCTATTGATAGCTAATTTCGACGTATCCACACGTGGTAATTTCTCGCCAAGTCCCAACTTCTCCAGCAATCGATATTTTTCCGCATTTAACCTTCGTGACCTTTCCGCTTCATCATTTTGACTTGTTGGATGTGCTATCCAGAGAATTGCGATGACAGTGACCACACACAGCAACATCCCAACCTGTATAGACCATCGAATATATGCATTGAATATATTTCATTTGAACTGTTTTTAGTATAAATGTTTATTTTTATCCATTCCAATATGCATTTTAACACCTCACCGGAAGTATATAAATTATTTCATTTTTAAAATTTCGATAGAAATTTAAACTGAAAAGTTCAAATTAGTGGAAGTGATAAAAGCAGCATTGCGCAATCGGTATTGTATTGCAGTATTGCAGTGCAATACCGACCTTTGCAATACACTTTTTGCTTTGCAAAATCACTATCGTAGTTGAGCGAATTGTGAATGCTGAATGGACGGAATAATGCACAAATAGATGGAATAGAAGAAAATAAGAAAATCTTAGCAAATAAGCAAATAAGCAAATAAGCAAAAATAAGCATACAGAAAATCAAGTAATTAAGTGAAATGAAAATGTGATATATACGAATAGATGACTCTTGAAGTAATACGGCATGTTGCATAAAGCTATGACTCGAAATAAACTTGAACTTTTCTTTAAATTGAACTCAGATGAAATCAAATATAGTCAGGAATCATTTTCAATGTTTTTTTGGATTTTTAAGGACTTGTTGTTTCATAAAGGAAGAATGCTTGCCCCATAGAATTTCTACTTCTAAGAGCGAACAAAAATGCCGATTGAAAGAATCTTTTTGCGCAAAAATTTGCATATCTCCAAATAGACTCCAGTTAAACTCATTCAGTAATCTCAAGATTTCCGTTAGATGACCAGGGAAATATACGAGAGGATGAGAAGGGAATGACAAAAAATCGCAAAATTAGTTTGTTAATTCACAGAAATTTAAGACCCATTGCTGAATATGCTCTAAGGGAAGGTGGATTTCCTATACATTCATTTCAAAAATGCAAATACTGATCATGAGAAACGACACTAACAATTTAGACGACCTTTGAAACGAGAAAAGATCTGATCAGTTTAGTGCAGGAGGCGGTACTAAGCTCCTGAAATATAGTGGACGACGTGTGGACGCCCACTGAACAATGTCCCACCCGCTGTCGTTGTTGCTAGTGTTAAGTGATCCTCTTATATAGTGGAAAGCTGGCACACTACTAAATGCATTGCTTGTATACACATTGTTCGATAGCTAGGAGTCAATAAGGGTGGTGGTTGGAACCGGAGTCGGAACTAATTACATAACTCCTCTTCATCTCCTAGTGGATCAAACATTTCTCCCTGTCTAATATTTCTCAGTGATCGAAGTGCAGTCTATTAAATTCACGTATGGAGTCGGGCTGTGTAGCTGGGCAAACTAGTTGAAAGCATTTACTATGGGATTTTAGTTCGACATATAAAGCACGATAGTTGTATGGCATATATAGCAGTACGACCTTCGCCTTCTGAATTTTCGTAGTGATAGATCCAATGGACATAGAAAAGGGTTCGATGATATCATTTAATTACTGATATTATCACCCCACTTTCTGGAGAAAACTTTCACAAAGCTCCCAGATTAATGTATTTCCATTGGTGATTAACGGTTTATCAGCAGTTGCAAATGCAAAGTTCAGTCATTTCTATAATTTCTTGAGAAGGCGCCTAACAATAGCAAAGCGACCCGAGAGGTCAACTCAAGGTCATGCAACTCAAGTCTGCAAGTCTTAGCGACCCGAGAGGTCAACTCAAGGTCATGCAACTCAAAATGCATCGAAGCTCCATTTCTTCATCAAAGTCATTCACATGAAATCAACATATCTCTCATCCATCATCGAATAATTAGCAAAAAGGTCAAACGTTTAAATTGCTATATAAGCTGAATACAATCGAAACCATTGAAAGAGCAATTTTGAATGATGGTTCATTCTTCAAGCATAAATAATACTCACCTATTGCGACGAATTTATCAACAATAATAATTATTGCGAAGATGAATTTAAATAAAAACAATGCAGTTACTTGAGGAAAAAGGCTTTTATCGGTAAGCGGATTCATCTACAATTTTTTAAATAAATATTTATTTTTTCATCGAAAATATTATAGGATGGTTTCTTTATTAGGCAATAAATTAAAAAAACAATGCGTTTTTATTGAGTAATTTTCATTTTCCTTTGTCTCTCAGCACTCATCAATCTCACAAACGTCATTGATGCATTCATGCGAATAGATGAACACTTGTTGAATGCATAGAAATTAGATTCAAATATTTCACAGAGTTCAAAGATCAATATATGCCTTCTCTACCGTACCGAAAAACTGAGAAGTAGATTAAAATATGCCGAATTAATTGAACTTTGCAATATGCTAAGATGATAATTTATTATAAGCTTCATCTTGAATGTTTTCACCAACAGAAAAGAAAAGTTCGTCGCATTTATAATTAATTGATTAGACTATTTCCAACGACTTTATGCATTAAAATATATGGTTTGTAATAAAAGTAGTTCACTTAATTATTATATCGCCTTATGACGGGATAGACATCCCTATAAACTTGTTTTCACTATCATGTTGTGTTTTATTTTATTTGAGATTGTATTAAAGTTAGATATATAGTTATATATATATATATATATATATATA
>JAARMF010002148.1:2292-12426 GCA_022844705.1 Toxascaris leonina
CCCCCCCCCCCCCCCCCCCCCCCCCCGGTCACATGCTATTGGTTAACCTTCCGCAATTTCACGGCATAGATTTGGAGGTCTTCTGATAAGAGATATGTTGTGTCGACATCTAGAAAGAAATAAATCTTTGGTTATCTTCAAGCTGCGCTTTGCTTTCTGCTTATGAATCGAATTTCAAGCATTGTTTCCGGTTAAACGAAGGAGCTTTTCTAATATAACTTTAGGAATGGAGATTGACGGTCAGCTGGAATGCTCTTGGAGACCAGAAACGGAATATGCCGAATCTTACCCACTTTCTGCTGACTTCTAATGCCAGCGCCACAATCTATCTGATAAAGGAACTACTTAAAGTGAATCTTTCCATCTGTCTTGCTTGTAAAGATGGCAGCTTAACGCTGAGCGAGCTGTTCAACCATATAGATGGAAGTACATCGAGAGGCGGAAGTACTTCGAGAGGTGAATTTCTCTGTTATGGCCTCTCTAATTGTTTCAAATTATGAGCTCCATTTGAGACCTCCAAAAGCCCATATGTAGGTGCTTCGTAATATTAACCATCGGTGATGCCATCGTATCAAAAAGTATAATAATTTTCTTACTATTCTTGCACTTATATCAAGTATAGTAGAGTATCGCACCAAATTTAAAATAAGTACATCATAGTCTGATTTTCAGGTGGGATGGTACAATTACAGTATCGTACCAATTTTTTGGAAGAAAGTACAGGTACACCGTACCATTTTTAACCATGCTTGTACTTAAAATGAACTTCACTTGGAGGGTATTCAGAGCAGGATTACTGCGCTCTCATAGTTTCAAATTTATCATCGGTTGCCCAAGCGTTCCGATCATTGACTGATGAGGAGGAACTATCCATTTGAGAAATTGGGACCGAACTTTTCCATTTTGGATATGCAGCGGTGTCAGTAGGGCGAAAGATAGCCTCATATTCACAAGTTTTTCTGATGTTCTTTATATTGTGTTGCGAGCGCTCGTTTATTTTGCCATCTTTAGGATTCTATGCCATAATTATTTCTACAGCATTGCTTTATACAGCCTTCTTTTTAATGCGAGGGAATGTGTTCTTCTTTCGAAGATGACATTTGATGGGGACACTGTAGGATGTCACGCCTCTTACAATTGCGGCTATACGAAAACAAATGAAAGTCGGCAAATGGAATTCACGTCCACGCTTCATCTCATGAGCACACTTCCCTCTTTTCAACGTCGTTCTGCAGCTGACTTCACATACAATCGAAACAATTGAGTCCGAAACTGCTTAGCAACAAGGCAGATCTCGTAACCCATATCACTCTGCATGGCAGTTTTACGGGGTGGCTCAGGGAGGCTATGAGTATCCGAGATGTGATGGGCGCGAACTAGTAGCTCTGAAAGTAGCTCTGAACACCGCAAATGCTGTGAAACGCCTGAAAGTGCGACATGAAGTCAAGTCTCTCGCTAAAATCACATATTTCGACTGTTTTTGACCTCTACCATGTCTTTGACCTCTACCATTTTGATCTTTTGTTATCTTTTTACGCTTACTTTGTGATTACTTCTATCGTTTCAACCAGTGGTCATATTCATCTATCCAACGACTCGTACAGCTTTGATTTATTGCCAATAAAGTAGTTTGTGCTCTTTTATTCATTCACGTCAAAAAGAACTTCACGTACGAAAAGTACACCGTTAGTGCTGTACTCTTTTGCTCTCAAATATTCGGTACAGTCTCATACCAGGTCTGGGCCGGTCTCATACCAGTTCTGGGCCGCCAAGTATAGTACATATACGATGCGATCAGCTTCTTTATGGGGTTGTACAAGTAAATCATAATATCATTTTTTTAAGACGAAGTACAAAAGATTCCAAATTCTGGTATTGGTTGGATGAAAAATTCTACGATGATATCACTGGTTCGCGCTATTATTGAGGGAATAATTCCGAAACGATTATCTTCTTGTCCGCTTCAATTTCTTGTTCTTCTTCAGGCTTTCTTCTCGGCAGAAATTCTTTCACTTATTTTATTTCTTCGGAACTAAACGAATTTGGTGACGTTTCAGTTTCTTTTTTTTCTGCCACTCCAAGGAACTAGGGCACCTTGATGCGGATTGCAAGCATAGTTATCCGGAAAACTTTCATCTTTTTTTTTCTATTAATGAGGCAATTCGATTATGAACGATTGAAGATAGAAATCCCTTCATCGATATAAATAAAAATAAGTTTGTTATTTGCATCGAATGAAAAATATTATTGCTTAATGGAAAGTGGAAAAAAATTGCGTGAAATTTATGAGAATTTTTATTCGAATGAATAACAGTTGATCGACTATATGCAAATGAATTAGAACATATTAACGAGAGAATTTATTGTCGTTCGTATTGATTTGTTCGTTCATTTGCTTCATCAAGTATTCATCGATTATATCTGAAAAATGATTTTAATTGAAGACCACTCGTTGATTTAATTCGAGATTTATTCTATAATTTAACAAGTCATAATTTTTATTGTTATTCGATATTCTTAGTCGTAAGCTATCTTTATAAACTTCAATGACTATTCCGATAGTTGTTGAGTGCCGAATAACTAAGCGTCAGATGTTTCCGGAAAGATTATCGGCCATCGGTGAATTGGCAGATTAGTGACTGAGCAAAACGAAACAATCGTTTGATTAGCACTTAATTATCTAATCATTAAAAAACAAATACCACTCAATTATTGGAGTGTGTCTCAACAATATATCGGCTAAGAGGATCGAAGAAATATGGAACAAAGAGAAGAGGAAAATAGCTCTTTGATCGGAACATGATCGGATGAGCAATAACTAAAATAAATAATCGGACATATGTAATTAATAGAGAGATATTTCAAATGAGCAGCGCTATTCAAATATTTTGTGAATTAAATGCAAATGTCGAGTATAATTTTTGAGAAATTCGACAGGCAACTGTTACTGTTTAGTGATTCGGTCAGAGGTCGCTAATCATATAGGTATATTTCTCTATAAAGTTATGTGCTGCTAAAGTTATAGGACTTGAAATGCAATGACTAATGTCAATAAAAGTTGAGAAATAATGGAGGATATCTAAATAACAATAAGAAGTCTAGTTGAACTCCTCAAGCTCCCGCTAACTGAAAGCCTTATCATGGCGCGAACGCTTGAGCAGTCTTGACTGGGCGGTGGTGCCTANACCATGGGGTCGTTTGTAGCATCTTCAGATATGCCATATCTAATGCATCTAGGTCACCACCATTGATCGCACGTTTTAGAGGACGACCTGGACGTAGACTTATGCCTGAAAATGAACTAATTGTTGAAGCGCGAGTCTTATGTTATGATGCAAGCACCGTTATGAAGCTACGTAGAGTCACTCTTGGGGGTTCCATAATATGCCATTATCTTGCAATCTTCGCAGATTTTGACGACTTTTTAGGGTGCACTGTTTTGATAGGAAGATAGCTCAACGCTAAGACCATTCATTCGACGCTTATTTTCTTTTCAAAATCAGGGTGAAAATGGTGCCGCGCACCTTCTTTTTGCGAGGTTGATTTCATCTATAATCACGATGATGTCACCCCTTTAATGGATGGTTTTTGCGAAAGACACATGACGAAATTTCTGGCTTTATTGTGGTGTAAGCCTGTTAAGCGAAGAGAGCCGGATTCGACTCCCGGCTNNNCTCCCGGCTGATTTTCCGACGGATCGCCAGAATCCTGAGCACCAAGCGTTCCAAATATCTAGTCACAACAGCCATGTATGGGCATGGATATCAATTGCATCGATAATGGAATCGATGAAACTCCAGCTATCTGTATATCCTTGTATTGTGGTGTGAATTTCTGCACAAAACATCAAATTCAAAGACTTTCGACACGCAGGATAGTTGTGATATAGATGCGTGTAATGTGAAGTGTTGTTCACATGCCATTTTTTGTGTATATGGCAGCTATATTAGCAAATTTCTACGCCTCTATGCTATCTTCCAACTGAAATGATGCAGCTGTAAAAAAGAGTTTTCAGTTATGAGAAGATTCAATGCTTTCCAAATTATACCTCTCGCCTATAATTATTTCAAACTATGATGGCGTCTTTGATTGTATCTAGATGAATGCCTTTTCAAGAACGTGATATTGAGCTGATCCATCCACGTCGTATCTATGTTCTCGTTATGCTTCATTAATTATATCCATTGCATCACAATTGCTGTCGAAGAGGGCTGCGCGTTGAGCGATGTCAAATTTGCATAGTGACGCAAGAACTTTCTCTGCATCTGTGTAACCCGTTTGCCATTTTGTGCAGTTCTGAGGGCCCTCCAAAAGCAAGTGAGACTGAAGCAGTATAATGGTTCCCAGAGGTGCGTTCGTTAGCGTTCGTCAATAAACGTCAGTGTTACGGCTGGTGGGTCTTCATGTGACAATGATGAAACAGCGATGAACTATCATTTCTCGGGAAAACGGCTCAATTATGCCGGGATTCCAATAGCAGTCATCAGTTTATGAGGACGTATGATGTGGATTTCCCACTACAAATAATATAAATGTTAATCACATGTACTTGAAGTGAATTGATGCATTTCCAAGAAGCAGAATTCATTATGCTATTCTAGCAGTTGTTATAATCTAAATATGCTTCCATGCTCCTTCGAAAGTTCGCAACACCAGTTGATATTGTGTAAGCTAGAAATCTCAATTCTCTCAAAGCGAAATTAGCCCACTTTGATTTATCGTCCTTACAGGAAGTAGATGGCTAACCGGTATGCTATTCAAAGTGTATCATTTCGGTTCGCCCTTTTGTCAGCACTACCACATTCGTGATACTCGAACGCTTTCATGTTTGAATAACGCCCTTCCCTTCATATACATACTTAGTGTATGTTTCTTTTTGGGTGAATAAACTAATTTGAATGAATGAATCAATGGCAAAAAACGAATACGATAGAAAAGCGAGAAAAATTTGAGACGTAAAGCTAAGATTAAGCTCGAAGAGCTTTTTCGTTGCAATAATAATTGTGGTTTGAAATGATGATCACATGAAAATGCTGTTAACGTGGAAGCGATTTCTATTAAGCCGTTAGCGAAATCATTAAATGCGTCGATTGTTGGAACTCAGAGGTCGCATACATATGGCGTGCAGAATGCAACAAAAGAGGAGGATATTTTGCGGTGGGCTAGGAAAATTGTTGAGCACTAGTGAGAATAATCGACGGTCCAAATTTTGGTTGGGGAATCGAATTTTTCGCATTTTTCCGACTCCAACGAAAACTCCAACGGTTTGTACCAAATGGAACACCTCTTGTTTTGAGCGAATTTCGTTTGTATTCAAATCCTCTCCGTTTGCTACTGCTTGTTATGATCATCAAAACAAGATCTCTTAATGAAATATCAAAAAAGCTGCAGATGTTTCAAATTTCTTCGTAGCAATGAATGATCGGTACGAGATGCTCTTTAGTGCATTTAAATTTAAAATATCGCGCGAGAATAATTATTGTATCGGCGCAAATTAACATAATTCATTTTAAAATGGTGCTGTATGAGGATGATTCAGATAGGATTGGTTGAACATGAAGGCGTAGGATGGAAAGGAGAGAATAGAAGAATAGGGGTGGGAACGCTGGATCGGCGAACATATATGTAGCAATGCATTTCGAAGCTTATCCATTCCGTACTCAACAACTGTCGAAACAACTATCGTACTCTATAAAGGTGGCTTACGATCAAACACTTGAGAAGAAAAATAAATCATGCAGAGGTTCTTTCGACTGATTCAAATGTTAAGCATTTCTATATATGCTGAAAGATGCTTTTACTAAATATATTGTTACTGATAAGAAGTACTCGCTGTTCTGTTTATGCAGTATTATGCATATTTTGCTGGTTGTTTTAGGATAATGAAGTGTGAGACTGCATCATTTATGGAGCCTAATTCAAGCGAAATCGTGTTTCCTGCCGCTCAACTCGACGTGCTGGAAGGGTCGCGAAAGGACCGTCAGATATGACGGTTGCCTGCGAATATGCAGAATAAGCAGGCGTGAACCAACCGACGGCGAAATTCATCAGGGTGTGACTGGGGTTGGCGGTGGCGCGGTCACTTAAAAAATGGTCACATTACCCAATGACGGTTTCGCATCACGGCGAGTACGATCCGCCGAAAAAGATCGCTGCCCCTGCTGCCTTGCAGGTACTTCGTGGAAGAAGAAAGGCTAGGAAAAGGAAACTCCGAATAACCGAAACCTACGTCGCCAGCAGGCCGGCCGCCTGGCGATGTACTGCTGGCCACGGCAATATGGAAAGCAAGAACGCGGCAGACTGCCAACAACATGGGGTTTCGACTTCTACATGGCACTGCTAGGACGCGGCGAGTTCAGGATCGAGAAGGATGGGAAGAAGTTCAGGATCCAGCTGCATCGATGGAGACAACGACGAAATCGATGAAATCACAGCTGTTCAATGTGATCAATGTNNNTGAAATCGCTATGTTCTTAAAAAAGACTCCTTTTCGTTGACTGGATTATCTAAGTCAGCAACAACAAAGTTGTTGTACATAATCTACGATGACACAATACCATGTTTTGCAATTTACTACAAGTGTTAACTGCAAGTGATTTTCATCGGTGCTATTAATGCCAAAGTCACGAGTCCATTACTTCATGAGTATGTCCTTTCGCAAAAGAACTACCTATTAAGATTGCAGAAGTGCCAGTAGGGCCTCCAGGAACAATCCCTCTTCCGGATCTCCTAAAAATTTGCTCGTCCAGTAATGACATCAAGTTATGACTTACAGCATAATGACTATATTTGAATTTATGTGGAATTGAAACGAAGCACCGATTAAGCAGGTTTGTATTTCGTTCAGAGTTGTTATCGACTAAAAAACAATTCATCGTCAGAAATTTCACCACTATCTTTCACTGACGCAATTAGCTTGCGGAATAAAGCTTCAAGATTTTGTGAAGTGGCATAAATAAACACATCGAATGCTGTGTTCTATAGAATGCTTGGGAAGGCCATTGACAGTACCATCGCCGTTATACTCGGTGAGCCAATATACGAAAATGCACACCTGTAGAAGTAAGAAAGTCGAGAAGACAAAGAATCAAATCTTGAAAGAAGTTAGTGCAAATATCCGCCTAAAGAGCGACCTAACACTTCTTGAAATGTCAAGTTTGAAAAAGAACTAACAAAATGCTTTATTCAACCACAGTGAGAAAGACGCCGACATAAACGTAGAATAATGAAGTGGTTGATCACAGATTTTGTGGTCAACGATTAGGCAAATATTGGTTCTCTAAATTTATCCCTTTTGGTGAAATGAGCTGTCCAGTATCGTAGATATTGTGAATTCTGTGAATGGCAGATCTTTACCAGTACTATTGGTAATCCGGAAACAAAATTTGAGAGATTTGCGAATGAACCTGAGAGATTTCTTGAGAGATTTTAAATTTACTTACTGCAACCGTTGTCGTTATGAATAAAAACGTTGTTATATTAGAAAAGAAGAAGCTGCTGCCTAGCATTGTTGCTTCAACCTTTCTGATGATGTGTCGAATTTCTTGAATATGATAAAAAACTATGGGAGGTGGTCTTCAGAGGATGCAAAAATTTCCTCGTAGCATCACGTATACGTCTTTGACGAGGTCAAGGTTTTCTTGCTTTTGTCCTCACGCTGGCATTATTTGTTAATACTATTATTATTTCTACTTGCAGCAATTGGCATCGGCATTACTATCCTCACCATAGTGATCAGTCTAGCTGCAAATTAACATAGTCTAGCGGCAGTATTATGATCATTGGTTGTATTTGGAAATAATGGAGATTGCGGGTTCAATAGCTAGGCCAAGAGACTACCGAAGGCTACCGGCGGTATTGAACCCTTCATTGAGAACTTGGATCAGAAAGTCAAGGGGCATCGCTGATTCGATGGTCTGCGTTGGAAGTCGTAGAGATTTCCCTGTTCAAGGCGTTAGATGGCACCCCAAATGAATGCCAAAAGCCTTTCTTCCTGTGCCGAGATAATGTGCCAAAAAGTGGAAGCAGTGGAGTTTCATGACTGTAACTTCGACTTCGGTTGTAATGAACCCCCGGTCTAACGTAGGAGGCTTTGGTTGACTAACTTCAAATGAACATTGCCGATCATCCTTGCTTTTAGGCAGAAAAGCATCAAAGAAAATAAAAAGTTTTCGTTTCGTGTGAACGTTCAACAATATTCCTTTACAAAGTAATTTGTTTCCTATGTTTGCGACCATCTCATTGTGGAAGAGCTCCAGAAACCTTGCAGTTGGTGACTGTGTCTCCTCAGACAGAATGGATGGGGCTTTCCGTACGTGATGAAAAACAATACAATGAGCCAAAAAGCAGGTGCGTTCGTTCTTTCCTGTCATTGTGCATATAAAGCTCATAGACATTAGCAATAACAACTTCTGAAGGGTGCTGGAACTATGTACTTAAAGACAGTTTCTCTCTATGCGTGAAACGAATGAGGCATAAGCACGTGAAATGACACTTCGTTCAACAATGCTTTTGCATCTGGCGACTATCATCAATAGAACTTATGATATTGCAGCGCAATGGGCCTCATCAACACGGTCAAAGCATTCAAGCAGCTTGACCGCATCGTCAACGAAACTGTAACCACAAAGTTCCAACTGCTACCACTGCCCGCGCTGCATTCACGTTCATAAGCTTATATAAAATTTGCATTTGCGAGGTGCGCCACGTGGTAGCCATATCTTCGCGTATTTTGTATATACGAGTGTTTGTCTCTCACACTCTCTCACAAGAACATGGTGATCCCTGGATTAAGACCCATTTTCGTGGCGGTCACTGGCTAGAAGCCAGGAGACTCCTTTTTGCCTACCTGATACGAGTGTTTGTCCAGTTTTCTCCACCCGTCCGTCAGACAATTTCAGGGCATTGATGTCTGAAGCCAGGTTACACAATCTAGCGCAAATTGTAACCAGGTTGTGATATATATTGGCGATGTGTAATTTTGAAGCTCACCCATCAACTACTGAATCAAAGTGAATCAATTTTCAAGCACTACGATTCGATGAGAGAAGAGTGAGCAATCACAATTCTAATGCTCTTCAATGACGAAATTATGAAACTGTAAAATGTGGACATTGCTAACCATATGTGAATATCCTTTCGATACTATACACAAAACGCGGACGAACATGGCAAACAGCGATAGTTGAAGTGAATAGTTTCGACGATGGAAGAGTTAGCCTCCTAATGGCGCTTAGTTGCTAGTAGTTATTTTTTTATGAGATTATATAGGTCTTCAAATAGCATAACATGACAAAGTTATGAATGACTGCGCATTTATCGACCTTCTCTAATAATGTTTTCAACTTGTAAGCTATCATCTATAATCATGGGCCATGGTGACAGATTCTCAAGAAAAACGAATTTTTTACTGATCTTTTTTCTGACAAGTCATTCGCTACTGATGCTTCAGTTACCACAATTGTGCCACCCAATCGAATATATACAATGTTCTATCGAGAACTTCTGCAATTGCTCGCTTCCATATGAAAATATTGTTGCGCCTATGTGAAAGTTTTGAGATAGTTAGGCGAACAGCTAACTAATTAGCATAATGTGCTGAAATGAAGATGCGCTTATTCGAAGATAAAATAATTCCACTTAAAATTGCACTATGAAGAATATGATTGATGCCCTGATACTACTGTTGAGAGTGTTGATAACTTCTCATGTCTTTTGGGAAATGGCAGAGGATCTTGCAAGAAAAAAAATTACTTTCACTTAATTTATTTGCTCGTCACTATTGTGATGAACTGGAAAGCTCAAGTTTGTATGTTTCAGGTAATTTTAAGAGATATGTCAACTTCACAATCTGCTACTAGCAATTGGAACCCCCCAACTCAACCTTTGTTGATTTTCGTTGTCATCCTACTATCTAAATGCACCGATCACCATAGCTTATTTGCTTATTTATTTGTTTATCTAAAGAGGCCACCAGCGCTTCCATCTGACGATCGGTGTGTTTATAATTACGCAATTTATTGCCAAGAAAATGCGCCAATTTTGAGAACGACTGAGGGCGATATAGGGATACACTTTTCAAATGCTATCCCAACTATAAATATGTCTCTTTTCCCTCACCATATTTTTCCTCCC